>JACBKR010001011.1:0-49648 GCA_014218235.1 Colocasia esculenta
CCACCCGGTTGTGTCGGAGCGAACGGCACGCCGATCAGATCCTTTTTGGGATTTTGGAGCCCAGGTTGTGTGTTTTGACCCTTTAGACTAGGGTTATTTAGATCCGTCATTTCAACGCCCAACCCAATCCGGAATCCAATCGGATTCCATCAGTTCGCATACGTAAATTTAACCCCCTGGTCGTGTCGGAGTGACGCCACGCCGATCAGATCTCTATTTAGGATTTTGGACCCCCTGGTTTGTGTTTTCACCCCTTAGACTAGGGTTTTTTTAGATCCGTCATTTCAACGCCCAACCCAATTCGGGAATCCAAATCGGATTCCGTCAGTTCGCACACGTCAATTTAACCACCCGGTTGTGTCGAGCGAACGGCACGCCGATCAGATCCCTATTTGGGATTTTGGACCCCCTGGTTGTGTGTTTTTGACCCTTAGACTAGGGTTTTTTTAGATCCGTCATTTCAACGCCCAACTAATTCGGGATCCAAATCGGATTTCGTCAGTACGCACACGTCAATTTAACAACCCGGTTGTTTCGAAAATGAACGGAACGCCGATCAGATCCCTATTTGGGATTTTGGACCCCGGGTTGGTTGTTTTGACCCTTTAGACTCAGGTTTTTTAGATCCGTCATTTCAACGCCCAACCCAATCCGGAATCCAAATCGGATTCCGTCAGTTCGCACATGTCAATTTCACCCACCGGTCGTGTCAGAGCAAACGGCATGCCGATCAAATCCCTATTTGGGATTTTGAACCCCCGGTTGTGCGTTTTGACCCTTTAGACTAGGGTTTTTTAGATCCGTCATTTCAACGCCCAACCCAATCCGGGAATCAAATCGGATTCCGTCAGTTCGCATACGTCAATTTACCCACCCGGTCGTGTCGGAGTGAACGCCACTTCGATCAGATCTCTATTTAGGATTTTGGACCCCCTGTTGTGTTTTTTTTCCCCTTAGACTAGGGTTTTTTAGATCATCATTTCAACGCCCAACCCAAATCGGGAATCCAAATCGGATTCCGTCAGTTCGCATACGTCAATTACCACCCGGTTGTGTCGGAGCGAACGGCACGCCGATCACATCCCTATTTGGGATTTTGGACCCCCTGTTTGTGTTGTGTGTTTTGATCCTTTAGACTCGGGTTTTTTTAGATGCATCATTTCAACGCCCACCCAATCTAGGAATCCAAATCGGATTCCGTCAATTCGCACACGTCATTTACCCCACCCGGTCATGTCGGAGCAAACTGCATGCCGATCAGATCCCTATTTGGGATTTTGGACCCCCAGGTTGTGTGTTTTGACCCTTTAGACTAGTTTTTTTTAGATCCGCCATTTCACGCCCAACCGAATCCGGGAATCCAATCGGATTTTGTCAGTTCGCACATGTAATTTGACCCCCGGCCATGTCGGAGCAAACGCCGATCAGATCCCTATTTGGGATTTTAGACCCCGAGTTGTGTGTTTTGACCCTTTAGACTAGGTTTTTTTTTAGATCCGTCATTTCAACGCCCAACCCAAGCCTGGAATCCAAATCGGATTCCGTCTATTCGCACATGTCAATTTGACCCACCCCGTTTGTGTGAGAGTGAACAGCACACCGATCAGATCCCTATTTGGGATTTTGGACCCCCGTGTGTGTTTTGACCCTTTAGACTCAAGTTTTTTTAGATCCGTCATTTCAACGCCCAACCCAATCCGGGAATCCAAATCGATTCCGTCAGTTCGCACATGTCAATTTCACCACCCGGTCGTGTCGGAGCAAACGGCATGCCGATCAAATCCCTATTTGGGATTTTGGACCCCCGGGTTGTGCGTTTTGACCCTTTAGACTAGGGTTTTTTTTAGATCCGTCATTTTAACGCCCAACCAAATCCGGGAATCAAATCGGATTCCGTCAGTTCGCACACGTCATTTAACCACCGGTCTTGTCGATGTAAACGCCACGCCGATCAGATCTCTATTAGGCTTTTGGCCCCCTGGTTGTGTGTTTTGACCCTTAGACTAGGGTTTTTTTAGATCCGTCATTTCAACGCCCAACCCAATTCGGGAATCCAAATCGGATTCCGTCAGTTCGCACACGTGAATTTAACCCACCCGCTTGTGTCGGAGCGAACGACACGCCGATCAGATCCCTATTTGGGATTTTGGACCCCTGGTTGTGTGTTTTGACCCTTTAGACTAGGGTTTTTTTAGATCCGTCATTTCAACGCCCAACCCAATCCGGGAATCCAAATCGGATTTGTCAGTTCGCAAACGTCAATTTGACCCACTCGGTCATGTCGGAGCAAACGGCATACGATCAGATCCCTATTTGGGATTTTGGACCCCCGGGTTTGTGTTTTGACCTTTAGACTAGGGTTTTTTTAGATCCGTCATTTCAACGCCCAACCCAATCCAGAATCCAAATCGGATTCCGTCAGTTCGCACACGTCAATTTGACCCACCCGGTTGTGTGAGAGTGAACGGCACGCCGATCAGATCCCTATTGGATTTTGGAGCCCGGTGTTGTTTTGACCCTTTATACTAGGTTTTTTTAGATCCGTCATTTCAACGCCAACCCAATCCGGGAATCCAAATTGGATTCCGTCAGTTCGCATGTCAATTTCACCACCCGGTCGTGTCGGAGGAAACGGCATGCCGATCAGATCCCTATTTGGATTTTGGACCCCCGGGTTGTGCGTTTTGACCCTTAGACTAGGGTTTTTTTAGATCGTCATTTCAAAGGTCAAACCAATCCGGTAAATCCAAATCGGATTCCTCAGTTCGCCACGTCATTTAACCCACCCGATCGTGTCGGTGTGAACGCCACGCCAATCAGATCTCTATTTAGGATTTTGGACCCCTGGTTGTGTTTTGACCCTTAGACTAGGGTTTTTTTAGATCCATCATTTCAACGCCCAACCCAATTCGGGAATCCAAATCAGATTCCGTCAGTTCGCACACGTCAATTTAAACCAACGGTTGTGTCGAAGTGAACGGCACGCCGATCAGATCCCTATTTGGGATTTTGGACCCCGGGTGTGGGTTTGACCCATTAGACTCAGGTTTTTTTAGATCCGTCATTTCAACGCCCAACCCAATCCGGGAATCCAAATCGGATTCGTCAGTTCGCACATGTCAATTTCACCGACCGGTCGTGTCGGAGCAAACGACATGCCGATCAAATCCCTATTTGGGATTTTGGACCCCCGGTTGTGTGTTTTGACCCTTTAGACTAGGGTTTAGATCCGTCATTTCAACGCCCAACCCAATCGGGAATCCAAATCGGATTCCGTCAGTTCGCATACGTCAATTGACCAACAGTCGTGTCGGAGCAAACGGCCGCCGATCAGATCTCTATTGGGATTTTGGACCCCCGGGTTGTGTGTTTTGACCCCTTTAGATTAGGGTTTTTTTAGATCCTCATTTCAACGCCCAACCCAATCGGGAATCCAAATCGGATTCCGTCAGTTCGCACACGTCAATTTACCAACCCGGTGTGTCGAGTGAACGGCACGGCCGATCAGATCCCTATTGGGATTTTGGACCCCCGGGTTGTGTGTTTTGACCCTTAGACAGGGTTTTTTAAATCCATCATTTCAACGCCCAACCCAATCCGGGAATCCAAATCGGATTCCGTCAGTTCGCACATGTCAATTTCACCGACCCGGGTGTGTCGGAGCAAAACATGCCGATCAAATCCCTATTTGGATTTTGGACCCCCGGGTTGTGTGTTTGACCCTTAGACTAGGGTTTAGATCCGTCATTTCAACGCCCAACCCAATCCGGGAATCCAAATCGGATTCCGTCAGTTCGCATACGTCAATTTGACCCACCTAGTCGTGTCAGAGTGAACGGCACGCCGATCAGATCTCTATTTAGGATTTTGGACCCCCTGGTTGTGTGTTTTGACCCCTTAGATTAGGGTTTTTTTAGATCCATCATTTCAACGCCCAACCCAATCCGGGAATCCAAATCCGATTCCGTCAGTTCGCACATGTCAATTTCACCGCCCCGGTCGTGTCGGAGCAAACGGCATGCCGATCAGATCCCTATTTGGGATTTTGGACCCCCGGGTTGTGCGTTTTGACCCTTTAGACTAGGGTTTTTTTTAGATCCGTCATTTCAATGGTCAAACCAATCCGGTAAATCTAAATCGGATTCCATCAGTTCGCATACGTCATTTTAACCCACCCGATCGTGTCGGTGTGAACGCCACGCCAATCAGATCTCTATTTAGGATTTTGGACCCCCTGGTTGTGTGTTTTGACCCCTTAGACTAGGGTTTTTTTTAGATCCGTCATTTCAACGCCCAACCCAATTCGGGAATCCAAATCAGATTCCGTCAGTTCGCACACGTCAATTTAACCACCCGGTTGTGTCGAAGTGAACGGCACGCCGATCAGATCCTATTTGGATTTTGGACCCCCGGGTTGTGTGTTATGACCCATTAGACTCAGGTTTTTTTAGATCCGTCATTTCAACGCCCAACCCAATCCGGGAATCCAAATCGGATTCCGTCAGTTCGCACATGTCAATTTCACCGACCCGGTCGTGTCGGAGCAAACGACATGCCGATCAAATCCCTATTTGGGATTTTGGACCCCCGGGTTGTGCGTTTTGACCCTTTAGACTAGGGTTTAGATCCGTCATTTCAACGCCCAACCCAATCCGGGAATCCAAATCGGATTCCGTCAGTTCGCATACGTCAATTTAACCCACCTAGTCGTGTCGGAGTGAACGCCACGCCGATCAGATCTCTATTTAGGATTTTGGACCCCCTGGTTGTGTGTTTTGACCCCTTAGAGTAGGGTTTTTTTTAGATCCGTCATTTCAACGCCAACCCAATCCGGGAATCCAAATCCGATTCCGTCAGTTCGCATACGTCAATTTAACTAACCCGGTTGTGTCGGAGCGAACAGCACGCCGATCAGATCCCTATTTGGGATTTTGGACCCCCTGGTTGTGTGTTTTGACCCTTTAGACTTTGGTTTCTTTTAGATCCGTCATTTCAACGCCCACCCAATTCGGGAATCCAAATCGGATTCCGTCAGTTCGCACACGTCAATTTAACCACCCGGTTGTGTCGGAGCGAACGACACGCCGATCAGATCCTATTTAGGATTTTGGAGCCCCG
Source organism: Colocasia esculenta (assembly GCA_014218235.1). Classification (NCBI taxonomy): domain Eukaryota; kingdom Viridiplantae; phylum Streptophyta; class Magnoliopsida; order Alismatales; family Araceae; genus Colocasia; species Colocasia esculenta. Next base: position 5,119 of record JACBKR010001011.1, read on the forward strand.
GTTGTGTGTTTTGACCCTTTAAACTAGGATTTTTTTTAGATACGTCTTTTCAACGCCCAACCCAATCCGGGAATCCAAATCGGATTCCGTCAGTTCGCACATGTCAATTTCACCCACCCGGTCGTGTCAGAGCAAACGGCATGCCGATCAGATCCCTATTTGGGATTTTGGACACCCGGGTTGTGTGTTTTGACCCTTTAGACTAGGGTTTTTTTTAGATCCGTCATTTCAACGCCCAACCCAATCTGGGAATCCAAATCGGATTCCGTCAGTTAGCACACGTCAATTTAACCCACCCGGTCTTGTCAGAGTGAACGCCACGCCGATCAGATCTCTATTTAGGCTTTTGGACCCCCTGGTTGTGTGTTTTAACCCCTTAGACTAGGGTTTTTTTGATCCGTCATTCATTTCAACGCCCAACCCAATTCGGGAATCCAAATCGTATTCCGTCAGTTCGCACACGTCAATTTAACCCACCTCGTTGTGTCAGAGCGAACGACACGCCGATCAGATCCCTATTTGGAATTTTGGACACCCTGGTTGTGTGTTTTGACCCTTTAGACTAGGGTTTTTTTTAGATCCGTCATTTCAACGCCCAACCAATCCGGGAATCCAAATCGGATTTTGTCAGTTCGCAAACGTCAATTTAACCCACCCGCTTGTGTCGGAGCGAACTACACGCCGATCAGATCCCTATTTGGGATTATGGACCTCCTGGTTGTGTGTTTTGACGCTTTAGACTAGGGTTTTTTTTAGATCTGTCATTTCAACGCCAACCCAATCCGGGAATCCAAATCGGATTCCGTCAGTTCGCATACGTCAATTTAACCCACCCGGTCGCGTCGGAGTGAACGCACGCCGATCACATCTCAATTTAGGATTTTGGACCCCCTGGTTGTGTGTTTTGACCCCTTAGACTAGGGTTTTTTTTAGATCCATCATTTCAAGGCCCAACCAATTCGAGAATCCAAATCGGATTTTGTCAGTTCGCAAACGTCAATTTAACCCACCCGCTTGTGTCGGAGCGAACTACACGCCGATCAGATCCCTATTTGGGATTATGGACCTCCTGGTTGTGTGTTTTGACGCTTTAGACTAGGGTTTTTTTTAGATCTGTCATTTCAACGCCAACCCAATCCGGGAATCCAAATCGGATTCCGTCAGTTCGCATACGTCAATTTAACCCACCCGGTCGCGTCGGAGTGAACGCCACGCCGATCACATCTCAATTTAGGATTTTGGACCCCCTAGTTGTGTTTTGACCGCTTAGACTAGAGTTTTTTTAGATCCATCATTTCAAGGCCCAACCAATTCGAGAATCCAAATCGGATTCCGTTAGTTCGCACACGTCAATTTAACCCACCCGGTCGTGTCGGAGCAAACGACACACTGATCAGATCCCTATTTCGGATTTTGGACCCCTGGGTTGTGTGTTTTGACCCTTTAGACTTGGGTTTTTTTAGATCCGTCATTTCAGCGCCCAACCTAATCCGGAAATCCAAATTGGATTCCGTCCCTTCGCACATGTCACTTTCACCAACCCGATCATGTTGGAGCAAACGGCATGACGATCTGATCCCTATTTGAAATTTTGGACCCCCAGGTTGTGTGTTTTGACCCTTTAGACTTGGGTTTTTTTTAGATCCATGATTCCAACGCCCAACCCAATTCGGTAATCCAAGTCAGATTCCGTCAGTTCGCACACGTCAATTTAACCCACCCGGTCGTGTGAGAGTAAACGGCACACCGGTCAGATCCCTATTTTAGATTTTGGACCCCCGGTTGTGTGTTTTCACCCTTTAGAATCGGGTTTTTTTAGATCCGTCATTTCAACACCCAACCTAATCCGGCAATCCAAATTGGATTCCGTCTGTTCGCACACGTGACTTTCACCTAGCCGGTCGTGTCGGAGTGAACGACATGCCAATCTGATCCCTATTTGGGGTTTTGGACCCCCTAGTTATGTGTTTTGACCCTTTAGACTCGGGTTTTTTTAGATGCGTCATTTCAACGCCCAACCCAATCCGGGAATCCAAATCGGATTCCGTCAATTCGCACAAGTCAATTTAACCCACCCGATCTTGTTGGAGCAAACGACATTCGATCAGATCCCTATTTGGGATTTTGGGGCCCCGGTGGTGTGTTTGGACCCTTTAGACTCAGGTTTTTTTAGATCCGTCATTTCAACGCCCAACCCATCCGGGAATCCAAATCGGATTCCGTCAGTTCGCACATGTCAATTTCACCCACCCGGTCGTGTCGGAGTAAACGCCATGCCGATCAGATCCCTATTTGGGATTTTTGACCCCCGGTTTTTTGTTATGACCCTTTAGACGGGTTTTTTTTACATCTGTCATTTCAACGCCCAACCCATTCCGAGAATCCAAATCGGATTCCGTTAGTTCGCACACGTCAATTAACCCACCCGGTCATGTCAGAGCAAACGGCATGCCGATCAGATCCCTATTTAGGATTTTAGACTCCGGGTTGTGTGTTTTGACCCTTTAGACAAGGGTTTTTTTTAGATCCATCATTTCAACGCCCAACCCAATCCGGGAATCCAAATCGGATTCCGTCAATTCGTACATGTCAATTTCACCCACCCGGTCGTGTCGGAGCAAACGGCATGCCGATCAGATCCCTATTTGGGATTTTGGACACCCGGGTTGTGTATTTTGACCCATTAGACAGGTTTTTTTTAGATACGTCATTTCAACGCCCAACCCAATCCGAGAATCCAAATCGGATTCCGTCAGTTAGCACACGTCAATTTAACCCACCCGTCTTGTCGGAGTGAACGCCACGCCGATCAGATCTCTATTTAGGCTTTTGGACCCCCTGGTTGTGTGTTTTAACCCCTTAGACTAGGGTTTTATTAGATCCGTCATTTCAACGCCCAACCCAATTCGGAATCCAAATCGGATTCCGTCAGTTCGAACACGTCAATTTAATCCACCTCGTTGCGTCAGAGCGAACGACACGCCGATCAGATCCCTATTTGGGATTTTGGACCCCCTGGTTGTGTGTTTTGACCCTTTAGACTAGGGTTTTTTTAGATCCGTCATTTCAACGCCCAACCCAATCCGGGAATCCAAATCGGATTCCGTCAGTTAGCACACGTCAATTAACCCACCCGGTCTTGTCGGAGTCTGTCAGTTCGCACATGTCATTTGACCCACCCAGTTGTGTGAGAGTGAACGGCACGCCGATCAGATCCCTATTTGGGATTTTGGACCCCGGCTGTGTGTTTTGACCATTTTGACTACATTTTTTTTAGATCTGTTATTTCAACGCCCACCCAATCCGGGAATCCAAATCGGATTCCCTCAGTTCGCACAAGTCAATTTCACCACCCGGTCGTGTCGGACCAAACGCATGCCGATCAGATCCCTATTGGGGATTTTGGACACGGGTTGTGTGTTTTTGACCCTTCAGACTAGGGTTTTTTTTAGATCAGTCATTTCAACTCCCAACCCAATCTGGGAATCCAAATCGGATTTTGTCAGTTCGCAAACGTCAATTTGACCTACCCGGTCATGTCGGAGCAAACGACATGCCGATCAGATCCCTATTTGGGATTTTGGACCCCCGGGTTGTGTGTTTTGACCCTTTAGACTAGGGTTTTTTTTTAGATCCGTCATTTCAAAGCCCAACCCAATCTGGGAATCCAAATCGGATTCCGTCAGTTCGCACATGTCAATTTGACCCACCCGGTTGTGTGAGCGTGAACGGCACGCCGATCAGATCCCTATTTGGGATTTTGGAGCCCCGGTTGTGTATTTTGACCCTTTTGACTAGAATTTTTTTAAATCCGTCTTTCAACGCCCAAACCAATCCGGGAATCCAAATCGAATTCCGTCAGTTCGCACATGTCAATTTTACCCACCGGTCGTGTCGGAGCAAACGGCATGCCGATCAGATCCCTATTTGGGATTTTGGACACCCGGTTGTGTGTTTTGACCCTTTAGACGGGTTTTTTTTAGATCCGTCATTTCAACGCCCACCCAATTGGGAATCCAAATCGGATTCCGTCAGTTCGCACATGTCAATTTCACCCACCCGGTCGTGTCGGAGTAAACGCCATGCCGATCAGATCCCTATTTTGGATTTTTGTCCCCCGGGTTTTGTCTTTTGACCCTTTAGACGGGTTGTTTTTAGATCTCTCATTTCAATGCCCAACTCAATCCGAGAATCCAATTCGGATTCCGATAGTTCGCACACGTCAATTTAACCCACTCGGTCATGTCGGAGCAAACGGCATGCCGATCAGAACCTTATTTGGGATTTTGGACTCCCGGGTTGTGTGTTTTGACCCTTTAGACTAGGGTTATTTTTAGATCCGTCATTTCAACCCCCAACCCAATCCGGGAATCAAAATCGGATTCCGTCAGTTCGCACATGTCAATTTCACCCACCCGGCCGTGTCGGAGCAAACGACATGCCGATCAGATCCCTATTTGGGATTTTGGACCCCCGGGTTGTGTGTTTTGACCCTTTAGACTAGGGTTTTTTTAGATCCGTCATTTCAACGCCCAACCCAATCCAGGAATCCATATCGGATTCCGTCAGTTCGCATATGTTAATTTCACCCACCCGGTCGTGTCGGAGCAAACGGCATGCCGATCAGATCCCTACTTGGGATTTGGACACCCGGGTTGTGTATTTTGACCCTTGGACGGGTTTTTTTTAGATCCGTCATTTCAACGCCCAACCCAATCCGGGAATCCAATCGGATTCCGTCAGTTCGCACACGTCAATTTAACCCACCCGTCTTGTCGGAGTGAACTCCACGCCGATCAGATCTCTATTTAGGCATTCGGACACCTGGTTGTGTGTTTTAACCCCTTAGACTAGGGTTTTTTTAGATCCGTCATTTCAAACGCCAACCCAATTCGGGAATCCAAATCGGATTCCGTCAGTTCGCACATGTCAATTTAACCCACCCCGTTGTGTCAGAGCGAACGACATGCCGATTAGATCCCTATTTGGGATTTTGGACCCCCTGGTTGTGTGTTTTGACCCTTTAGACTTGGGTTTTTTTTACATCCGTCATTTCAACGCCCAACCCAATCCGGGAATCCAAATCGGATTTTGTTAGTTCGCAAACGTCAATTTGACCCACCAGGTCATGTCGGAGCAAACGACATGCCGATCAGATCCTTATTTGGGATTTGGACCCCCGGGTTTGTGTTTTGACCCATTAGACTAGGGTTTTTTTAGATCCGTCATTTCAACGCCCACCCAATCCGGGAATCCAATCGGATTACGTCAGTTAGCACTGTCAATTTGACCCACCCGTTGTGTGAGAGTGACGGCACGCGACCAGATCCCTATTTGGGATTTTGGACCCCGTTGTGTGTTTTGACCCTTTTGACTAGAATTTCTTTTAGATCCATCATTTCAACGCCCAACCCAATCCGGGAATCCAAATCAGATTCCGTCAGTTCGCACATGTCAATTTCACCCACCCGGTCGTGTCGGAGTAAACGGCATGCCGATCAGATCCCTATTTGGGATTTTGGACACCCGGTTGTGTGTTTTTGACCCTTTAGACGGGTTTTTTTTAGATCCGTTATTTCAACGCCCAACCCAATCCGGGATTCCAATCGGATTCCGTCAGTTAGCACATGTCAATTTAACCCACCCGGTCTTGTGTCGGTGTGAACGCCACGCCGATCAGATCTCTGTTTAGGCTTTGGACCCCCTGGTTGTGTGTTGACCCCGTAGACTAGGGTTTTTTTAGATCCGTCATTTCAATGCCCAACCAATTCGGGAATCCAAATCGATTCCGTTAGTTCGCACACGTCAATTCCAAACCCGCTTGTGTCGGAGCGAACGACACGCCGATCAGGTCCCTATTTGGGATTTTGAACCCCCTGGTTGTGTGTTTTGACCCTTTAGACTAGGGTTTTTTTAGATCTGTCATTTCAACGCCCAACCCAATCCGGGAATCCAAATCGGATTTTGTTAGTTTGCAAACGTCAATTTGACCCACCCGGTCATGTCGGTGCAAAAGGCATGCCGATCAGATCCCTATTTGGGATTTTGGACCCCCGGGTTGTGTGTTTTGACCCTTTAGACTAGGGTTTTTTTAGATCCGTCATTTCAATGCCCAACCCAATCGGGAATCCAAATCGGATTACGTCAGTTCGCACACGTCAATTTGACCCACAGATTGTGTGAGAGTGAATGGCCCGCCGATCGGATCCCTATTTGGGATTTGGGAGCCCCGGTTGTGTGTTTTGACCCTTAATACTCAGGTTTTTTAACGCCCAACCCAATCCGAAAATCCAAATCGGATTCCGTCAGTTCACACATGTCAATTTCACCGACCCGGTCGTGTCACAGCAAACGGCATGCGGATCAAATCCCTATTTGGGATTTTGGACTCCCGGGTGGTGCGTTTTGACCCTTTAGACTAGGGTTTTTTTTTTAGATCCGTCATTTCAACGCCCAACCCAATCCGGGAATCCAAATCGGATTCCATCAGTTCGCATATGTCATTTTAACCCACCCGTTCGTGTCGGAGTGAACGCCACGCCGATCGTATCTCTATTTAGGATTTTGGCCCCTCTGGTTGTGTGTTTTGACCCCTTAGACTAGGGTTTTTTTAGATCCGTCATTTCAACGCCCAACCCAATTCGGGAATCCAAATCGGATTCCGTCAGTTCGCACACGTCAATTTAACCAACCCGGTTGTGTCGGAGTGAACGGCACACCGATCAGATCCCTATTTGGATTTGGGACCCCCGGGTTGTGTGTTTTGACCCTTTAGACTCAGGTTTTTTTAGATCCATCATTTCAACGCCCAACCCAATCGGGAATCCAATCGGATTCTGTCAGTTCGCACATGTCATTTCACGACCCGGTCGTGTCGGAGCAAACGGCATGCCGATCAAATCCCTATTTGGGATTTTGGACCCCCGGGTTGTGCGTTTCGACCCTTTAGACTAGGGTTTTTTTAGATCCGTCATTTCAACGACCAAGCCAATCCGGGAATCCAAATCGGATTCCGTCAGTTCGCATACGTCAATTTAGCCCACCGGTCGTGTCGGAGTGAACGCCACGCTGATCAGATCTCTATTTAGGAATTTGGACCCCCTAGTTGTGTGTTTTGACCCCTTAGACTTGGGTTTTTTTTAGATCCGTCATTTCAACGCCCAACCCAATTCGGGAATCCAAATCGAATTCTGTCAGTTCGCACACATCAATTTAACCAACCGGGTTGTGTCGGAGAGAACGGCACGCCGATCAGATCCCTATTTGGGATTTTGGACCCTGGTTGTTGTGTGTTTTGACCCTTTAGACTCGGGTTTTTTTTAGATGCATCACTTCAATGCCCAACCCAATCCAGGAATCCAAATCGGATTCCGTCAATTCGCACAAGTCAATTTACCCCACCCGGTCATGTCGGAGCAAACGGCATGCCGATCAGATACCTATTTGGGATTTTGGACCCCCTGGCTGTGTGTTTTGACCCTTTATACTAGGGTTTTTTTAGATCCATCATTTACGCCCAACCCATCCGGGAATCCAAATCGGATTCCGTGAGTTCGCACATGTTAATTCACCCACCCGGTCGTGTCGGAGCAAATGGCATGCCGATCAGATACCTATTTGGGATTTTAGACCCCGGGTTTTCTGTTTTGACCCTTTAGACGGGTTTTTTTTAGATCCATCATTTCAACGCCCAATCCGATCGGGAATCCAAATCGAATTCCGTTAGTTCGCACACATCAATTTAACCCACCCGGTCGTGTCGGAGCAAACGACACACCGATGAAATCCCTATTTGGGATTTTGGACCCCTGGGTTTTGTGTTTTGACCCTTTAGACTTGGGTTTTTTAGATCCGTCATTTCAACGCCAACTAATCCAGGAATCCAAATCGGATTCCGTCCCTTCGCACATGTCACTTTCACCAACCCAATCGTGTTGGAGCAAACCGGCAATACGATCTGATCCCTATTTGGGATTTTGGACCCCCAGTTGTGTGTTTTGACCCTTTAGACTCGAGTTTTTTTTAGATCCGTCTTTCCAACACCCAACCCAATCCGGGAATCCAAGTCAAATTCCGTCAATTCGCACCTGTCAATTTAACCTACCCGGTCGTGTGAGAGTAAATGGCACACCGGTCAGATCCTATTTTATATTTTGGACCCCCGGTTGTGTGTTTCACCCTTTAGACTCGGTTTTTTTTAGATCCGTCATTTCAACACCCAGCCTAATCCGGGAATCCAAATTGGATTCCGTCTGTACGCACACGTGACTTTCACCTACCCGGTCGTGTCGGAGTGAACGACACGCCGATCTGATCCCTATTTAGGGTTTTGGACCCCCAGGTTGTGTGTTTTGACCCTTTAGACTAGCGTTTTTTTAGATCCATCATTTCAACGCCAACCCAATCAGGGAATCCAAATCGGATTATGTCAGTTCGCACACGTCAATTTAACCCACCCGTTTGTGTCGGAGCGAACGGTACGACGATCAGATCCGTATTTTGGATTTTCGACCCCCTAGTTATGTGTTTTGACCCTTTAGACTTAGGTTTTTTTAGATGCGACATTTCAACGCCCAACCCAATCCAGGAATCCAAATCGGATTCTGTCAATTCGCACACGTCTATTTAATCCACCCGATCTTGTCGAAGCAAACGGCATTCCGATCAGATCCCTATTTGGGATTTTGGAGCCCCGGTTTGTGTTTGGACCGTTTAGACTCAGGTTTTTTTAGATCCATCATTTCAACGCCCAACCAATCCGGGAATCCAAATAGGATTCCGTCAGTTCGCACATGTCAATTTCACCCACCCCCGGTCGTGTCGGAGCAAATGGCATGCCGATCAGATCCCTATTTGGGATTTTGGACCCCCGGGTTTTGTGTTTTCACCCATTAGACGGGTTTTTTTTAGATATGTCATTTCAACACCCATCTCAATCCGGGAATCCAAATCGGATTCCGTTAGTTCGCACACGTCAATTTAACCCACCCGGTCATGTCGGAGCGAACGGCATGCCGATCAGATCCCTATTGGGATTTTGGACCATCGGTTGTGTGTTTTGACCCTTTAGACTAGGTTTTTTTAGATCCGTCATTTCAACGCCCAACCCATATGGGAATCCAAATCAGATTCCGTCAGTTTGCACACGTCAATTTCACCCACCCGGTCGTGTCGGAGCAAATGCCATGCCGATCAGATCCCTATTTGGGATTTTGGACCCCCGGGTTTTGTGTTTTGACCCTTTAGACGGGTTTTTTTTAGATCTGTCATTTCAACGCCCAACCCAATCCGGGAATCCAAATCGGATTCCGTTAGTTCGCACACGTCAATTTGACCCACCCGGTTGTGTGAGAGTGAACAGCATGACGATCAGATCCCTATTTGGGATTTTGGAGCCCCGGTTGTGTGTTTGGACCCTTTAGACTCAGGTTTTTTTAGATTCGTCATTTCAACGCCCAACCCAATCTGGGAATCCAAATCGGATTCCGTCAGTTCGCACATGTCAATTTCACCCACCCGGTCGTGTCGGAGCAAACGCCATGCCGATCAGATCCCTATTTGGGATTTTGGACCCCCAGGATTGGTGTTTTGGACCCTTTAGAAGGATTTTTTTTAGATTTGTCATTTCAACGCCCAACCCAATTCGGGAATCCAAATCGGATTTCGTTAGTTCGAACACGTCAATTTAACCCACCCGGTCATGTCGGAGCAAACGGCATGCCGATCAGATCCCTATTTGGGATTTTGGACTCCCGGGTTGTGTGTTTTGACCCTTTAGATTAGGGTTTTTTAGATACGTCATTTCAACGCCCAACCAATCCGGGAATCCAAATCGGATTCCGTCAGTTCGCACATGTCATTTCTCCCACTCGTCGTGTCGGAGCAACGACATGCCATCAGATCCTATTTAGGATTTTGGATCTCCGGGTTGTGTGTTTTGACCCTTTAGACTAGGGTTTTTTTAGATCCGTCATTTCAATGCCCAACCCAATCCGGGAATCCAAATCGGATTCCGTCAGTTCGCACATGTCAATTCACCCACCGGTGTGTCGGAGCAAACGGTACGCCGATCAGATCCGTATTTGGGAATTTCGACCCCCTAGTTATATGTTTTGACCCTTTAGACTCGGGTTTTTTTAGATGCGTCATTTTAATGCCCAACCCAATCCGGGAATCCAAATCGGATTCCGTCAATTCGCACACGTCAATTTAACTCACCCGATCATGTCGGAGCAAACGACATTCCGATAAGATCACTATTTGGGATTTTGGACCCCCGGGTTGTGGGTTTTGACCATTTAGACTAGGGTTTTTTTAGATCCGTAATTTCAACGCCGAACACAATTCAAGAACCCAAATCGGATTCCGTCAGTTCGCACAAGTCAATTTAAACCACCCGGTCTTGTCGGAGCAAACGGCATGCGATTCAGATCCCTATTTGCGATTTTGGAGGGTTGTGTGTTTTGACCCTTTAGACGAGTTTTTTTAGATCCGTCATTTCAACGACCAACCCAATCCGGGAATCGAAATCGGATTCTGTCAGTTCACACACGTCAATTTAACCCCCCGGTCGTGTCGGAGTGAACGGCACGCGATCATATCTCTATTTGGATTTTGGACCCCGGGTTGTGTGTTTTGACCTTTAGACTTGGGTTTTTTTACATCCGTCATTCCAGCGCCCAACCCAATCCGGGAATCCAAATCGATTCCCTCAGTTCGCACACGTCAATTTAACCCACCCAGTCGTGTGAGAGTGAACGGCACACTGATCAGATCCCTATTTTGGATTTTAGACCCGGGGTTGTGTGTTTTGACCCTTTAGACTCGGGTTTTTTAAATCTGTCATTTCAACGCCCACCTAATCCGGGAATCCAAATTGGATTTCGTCAGTACGTACACGTCACTTCACCTACCCGGTCGTGTCGGAGTGAACGGCACGCTGATCTGATCCCTATTTGGGATTTGGACCCCCAGGTTGTGTGTTTTGACCCTTTAGACTCGGGTTTTTTTAAATCTGTCATTTCAACGCCCAACCTAATACGGGAATCCAAATTGGATTCGTGAGTACGCACACGTCACTTCACCTACCCGGTCGTGTCGAAGTGAACGGCACGGCTGATCTGATCCCTATTTGGGATTTGGACCCCCAGGTTGTGTGTTTGACCCTTTAGACTCAGTTTTTTTTTAGATCCGTCATTTCAAAGCCCAAACCCAATCCGGGAATCCAATGGGATTCCGTCAGTTTGCACACGTCAATTTACCCACCCGGTCATGTTCGGATTGAACGCCACGCGATCAGATCTCTATTTAGGATTTTGGACCCCCTGGTGTGTGTTTGACTCTTAGACTAGGGTTTTTTTAGATATGTCATTTCAACGCCCAACCCAATTTGGAGTGTGTTCTCTCTCTAGTTTTCTATAGATAGAAGCTCTGAGATTGCGTGGTCCTGTGTGTGTTCATGCTTCCCCTCTCCCCCCGCCGATCTGGTGGTGGGGGGGGGGGGGGGGGGGCAGCCTCTCCGTCTGGTTCTTCCCGTTGGTTGACATGGAGGCATGCGAGGGAGGCGTCTTGGGAGCCATCGTCTTCCTTCTTTCTGGAAGAGGGCCGGCACCCACCAGCCTTGGTGAATACGCAAGTGACTCTATCCTTGGGAGGGGGTCCTCACAAGGTGTTCCATCGCATCGTCTCCGTAGCAAATCCCGTGGGCGTTCCAGAGGCCGTGCTAGTTCTAATGCTCCTCCGGTTCATGTCTCCTCTACAAAGAAGGCTTGGAACGAGCTTTTCACAGGTGACTCCCCGACTACATCTTCGAATCCTGGCCTCCGTCTATCTTACTTTGTACCAACCTTGATTGATGATCGTTCAGTTGCTTCAATCAATGCGGTTGACTCGCTTGAGTTGGAGCAGTCTTGGCGGTACACCGTCGTAGGATATGTTGTTGAGCTGACCCCGGTGTATACTCCTCTTAAAACCTTTATTGAAAAACAATGGAAACCGAAGGGTTCTTATGATTTATACATGCGCAAAGGAGGTTTCTTTGTCTGCAGCTTTACTCTTGAGGAAGACATGCAAACTGCTCTTGAGGGTTATTGGCACATTCGTGGTCATCCATTCATAGTGCAACGGTGGAATCGGGATTCAAAACTGGAAAAGGCTATGCTATCTTCTATTCTCTTGTGGATCATCTTTCTGAATCTTCCATTACACCTATGGTCCCATACCTCTTTGAGTAAGCTCGCTAGTATTCTTGGCACTCCTCCGTTTATGGACAAACTGACGGCCTCTAGAAAGCGACTTACCTATGCTCGGGTATGCATTCTTATATCATCTGAATTCTCGTTTCCCTCATCTGTTACTGCTTTACATGATTCTGGTGAAACTGAGACTATCGATGTGGAGTATGAATGGAGACCCTTCCCTTGTTTCATATGTTCATCATTCGGTCATAAAGAAGGTACTTGCACTCCTGGGATAAGCCCTGAAGACAAGCAGCTTACAAACCTGCAGCAGATATGGCGTCCTAAAAATTCTGTCGTTGCAGCGAGCTCTAATCTTCAAAACTCGCGAGTCCAGAACTCACGAGTTGACTCAGGACATTCTATTGCTCATCAGAATAAGGAAATTTCTAAGGTTGCTAAAAATCCAATCGTAAATCCGGTAACTGTGCACAGCCATGCAATGCACGGTTCGACGGTGGTGGACACTCATTCGTTTGCTTCCGGAGCTCCTGAAGCTACCAAGAACAGATTTGATATCCTTTCCACTTTGGATACTGAGGTTATTGAAGACCCTAACGTCAATCCGGTAACTGAGCACATGCATGCCATGCACGTTGCGACGGTGGTTGATACTTCTAAGTTTGCTCCGACGATTTCTGCTCATGCGCAATCACATACTTATAATGGAGAAGATTACCAACTTTCTCTGGGGCAACCAAGCAAAAATCTAGCATCTGCGCATGCTACTTCCACTTCAAAAGATGCTACGGTGACTGGTATTCCCTTACCTTACACTATCACATCTCCACCTCAATCTTCCGGTGATATTTCTACCAATGACTCGGAGTCCTTAGTTTCTGTGAGTGTAAACCCGACTTGGCCCACGGTGACTCACACGGGTTCGAGTTCTCAGGCCAACGTAATTTCGGCAACTGCAAAAGCCATGCACGTTGAGTCGGTGGCTGACGTCATCCTCTGAGGTATTTCCTCTGGAGAAAATCTTCCTCCTATTACTGATTCAGAGATCTTTGAACCTATACAACATCTTCCCTCTGATGGTATGGATTTGCAGCACTTACTTAATATCTCAAAATCCTACTCTCCATCCATCTCGAGTGTAAACCCGGATCCGACGGTGACTAGAATGCAAAAGGTAACTACCTGCTCACATAGGGTAGTTCTGGAGGAAGTGGAATCTAATCGTCCTATTTCCTCTAAACAATCTTCTACGATTCTTACTTCTACTAGTATAAAACTGATTTCGACGGTGGCTCGTAAAGATACTGATCAGCATATTTCTAAGGCTACTAAGGCTAGTGTAAAACCAGATTCTATGGTGACTAGTAAGGGTATTATGACAACTCAAATTGTTGCTAAATCTTCAGACATGAATATTGTGACGATAAGAGAAGGGAATGGCTATATCCAGGACGGTGGCCATATTTCTAAGGCAGCGAGGATTACACAACTGCCTGTTATCGACGAAAGTCATATCTCCCAGCATACTGCAAATGATAAATTCGAAGCGTCGATAGGGGACAAGGAATCTATCTTACCTCCAGCAATAAATCCGGTTTCTAATTGCAGTGCAAATTTGGATGCTACAGTGGCTGAGGAATCTACTGAAGATTTTTTACAACTTACTAAAGATTCTGATGTCAAGGTCAAGGCAGCTCAATCTTCCTTGATATCTAAGCAGCATGCTTCGATGCCTAAAGGAGGTTCTCCTACCTTACCTGATGGTGTCATTAAAGGCAAGGTTCATATGGGTTCTAATACCGGTGCCAAGAATGCAGATTTTGTGGATATCAGATTCGACACCTCTAAGCTTCGGGATACTGATCGTGTTAACAATTTAGATCGGTGTAAAAACCGACCGAGGTCTCATACCAATAAGTTAGTTATGAATATCCTTTCTTGGAATGTGAGGGGTAGAACAAAAAGAGAAGCTTCTGGCTGTGAGAAATGAACTGAAAAAATCAAAATGCAGCAGCATGTGTGCTTCTGTGAGCCAAGAAGGAGCCGTACCATGACAATCTCAAGAACTGTTTTGGCCGAATTATAGGTATATCTCATAATCTACAGTTTTGGAGGGGGTATTTGGATCCTTCGGAATCCAACTTCTCTTTCTTTCTGTTTATTTCTGAGAGCTCTCAGTATATTCATGTCAGGTGTACCAATACTCAATCTGATGACTCTTTCCTTCTCACTGCGGTTTATGGCTCCAACATTCTTTATGAGAGGAACACTCTCTGGAAGGATTTGCTTTATCACTCTCATGGCATATCTGATCCTTGGATTATTCTGGGAGACTTCAATACAATTCGTTACTCTGATGAGAAGAAGGGCGGCAATCCTATCTCACCATCTGTTCTAGCTCACTTTAATAATTTTATTGATGCTTCTGCGCTTCTGGATTTACCCCATGTGGGTAATAGCTTATCTTGGAGTAACATGAAATCGCGTACTCAAAAAATCTCTGTCCGCCTTGACAAGGTTCTGGTGAACTCGGCTTGGGTCAACAAGTATGAAGGTTCCAGTCTTAGTTATGAACCTATGCTTATCTCTGATCATTCTATGTTGCTTGTTACGAACATCACTACTCAGTCTACTATCTCCAAACCCAGACCATTTAAATTTTTTAACATGTGGATCTATCATCCGAATTTCAAAATAATTGTGCATAATGCTTGGAATTCTAATGTTCAGGGGTCACTGCTCTACCTAGTTTGTAAGAAACTTAGGTTTGTTAAATTTGCTCTGCGTGATTGGAACAAAAATGAGTTTGGTAAGGTTGATACCATTACTTCTAAAACCAGGGATGCTCTTAAAGAAGTTCAGGAACAACTTGCTCGTAATCCCCTGGATACTCATGCTCAGAATCAAGAGATTATCTGCAGGAAGGAGTATTTCAAAGCTTTGGAAATTGAAGAGTCTTATGCTAAACAAAAATCGAAGCAACAATGGTTAACTCTTGGTGAATCGAATACTAAATTCTTTTATGCTGCCATCAAAGCAAGAAGAATTCAAAACTGCATCAGGAAATGCAAATCTAGTGATGGTTCTACTCTCACAGCCTATGAAGACATTCGGGATCATGCTATCTCTTTCTATGAAAAGCTGCTCAATATTTCTCATGATAGAAGAAACCCGTCTATTAACATCTGTAAAGCCCTTCAGGTGAATGATGTCAATTTGCTTGTTAAGCCTTTTACTATGGAGGATGTTAAACAAGTTGTGTTCAACTCCCCTAAGGATAAAAGCCCTGGTCCGGATGGCTTCTCTGCGGAATTCTTCACTAGTTGCTGGGTATTGTTGGTGACCTTTTTTCTAAAGCGATCTTGGATTTCTTTGAGACTGGTAAATGGGAAAATCAGATCAATTCAACTTTCATAGCTCTTGTTCCCAAAGTCAAGAATGCAGATACTCTTGATCAGTTTCGCCCGATCTCTCTTTGTAATTTCATTTACAAAGTTATTACTAAGTTGATGGCTGACCGCATGAAGCTTGTCCTCCCTTCTATTATTAGTCACCACCAGACTGCTTTTATACCTGGCAGAAATATTCACAGTAACATTCTTCTTGCGAACGACCTGGCCAAAGATTTGCATTCTAAGAATAAAGGTACTCTTATCTGCCTTAAAGCAGACCTTTGCAAGGCCTTTGACTCAGTCTCCTGGGATTTTGTGTACCATATGATGACCCTCATGAACTTCCCTAATAGTTGGATCGGATGGACCAAACAGTGTTTGCAAACTTCCAGATTTTCTGTTTTGGTTAATGGCACTCCCGAAGGTTTTTTTCAGAGCTCCAATGGCCTTCGACAAGGTGATCCATTATCCCCTTACCTCTTCACCATTGTGATGGAAGGCCTTACTTGTCTTATCGAAGATGCTGTGCAGAATAAGAAGATTAAAGTTCCATCGGCTGGGAATATCTCTATTTCTCACTTTGTGTTTGCAGACGACCTCATCATTTTCTTCAAAGATGATGTTGCCTCGGCAAGGGGTATTAAGCACATCCTTCATGATTTCTATACTTATTCTGGTCTACAACTAAATCCTGCAAAAAGTAGACTTTTTTTGGGAGGGAAAGTCAAGCACAAGACTGCCATTCATGAGGTTCTTCAGATTCCCATCGGCCAACTTCCTGTTCCTTATTTGGGGTTACCGCTTGTGAGTACTGCTGTGAAGAAGTTTCATTGCCAACCGATTATTGAGAAAATAATGCAAAGAATTGAGTCTTGGAAGACTAATCTTCTCTCTAGGGCTGGTCGTTTGGAGCTTATAAAATCAGTCCTTTCCTCTTTCTCCATTTACTGGTCGGCGGCTTTTTTACTTCGTATTTCTATCTAAAAGGAGATTGAGCGCATCCTTTGTAACTTCTACTGGCAAGGCCATTCATCTAATAGTCCCATTCATATGGTTAGTTGGAGTGATATATGCAGACCAAAGAGTGAAGGAGGGCTGGGTATTTGTCACCTTTCTGACTGGAACCGAGCTTGTGCTATTAGAAATCTGTGGGACATTCTGCAGAAGAAAGACTCTCTCTGAATAAAATGGATTCATGCTAGATATCTGAACAAGCATTCGATCTGGTCCATTAAGATTCAAAGCTACTTCTCTGCGGCATGGAAATCCATCCTCCTTCAGTGGGACTGGCTTCTAAGAACTTAACTTACAAGGTTGGTGGTGGAAAGTGAATTCAGTTTTTCTATGACCCTTGGATTAATGGGAAGAGTATCTCCATGTGATGGGCGATGGTTAGGCAACATTTAGGCCTGCACAAGGATACTACTTGTTCCTCTTTCATTGAGAGCGGTCAATGGATTCTTCCCCCAGCGACTTGTTCTGACCTCTTTGATCTTATTCCTATCATTCAAAGTATCAACCTTTACCAGACAGATGCAATTATTTGGAACCATGGGAAGTTTACTACTAAGGATGCTTGGAATCAAATCAGAATCCAACACCATAAAGTGGGCTGGGCAGATTGGGTCTGGAAGTGTCCCACTATCCAGCGTTTCTCCCTCACCACCTGGCAGGCCTTTATGCATAAACTCCCTACTCTTAACAACTTAAGGAAGCGCGGTTTCCAGATTCCCAGTAGATGCATTTTATGCTGCAATTCTGAAGAAAATGAGGAGCATTTGTTCTTTAACTGTCCATATACTTCGGAGGTATGGGGCCACATTCTTAGCCGCTTGCAAATCAAAAGGCTACCTCGGATGACCATTATGCAAGAGGTCCATTGTCTTCGTATCAGTTTCGCTCGAGAAGGATTTTCTACTAATCTTGCTAGACTCCTCTTCAGAGCTACCATTTGGTGGATGTGGAGAGAGAGATGTAGCCGCACTTTTGAGAATGTCAGAACCATGCTATCCACATTAGCCTGGCCATCATTCATGATGTTCGTACTTATGTGCAAAGCACTCCACATTTCTCCTCTTCTGGTCGGTCCAAATCTATATGTATAATTTCAACATTAGACCCAAGATTACAATGTGTCATCGGCTTGTGATGTCACATTTTAGTTTGTTGTTTGGGATTTGCCTCCATTTTTTTTGGTTTGGAGCTTGGGTTCACTAAGCTCTTCTATTGTACTTTCATCTATTTCTTTATTAATTCATTCTCTTGGTTGACCGACCAAAAAAAAAAAAATCCGAACCCAATTCGGGAATCAAATCGGATTTTGTCAGTTCGCTAACGTCATTTGACCCACCCGGTCATGGGAGCAAACAGCATGCCGATTAGATCCCTATTTGGGATTTTGGACCCCCGGGGTGCGGTTTGACCCTTTAGACTAGGGTTTTTTTTAGATCTGTCATTTCAACGCCCAACCCAATCCGGAATCCAAATCGGATTCGTCAGTTCGCACACGTCAATTTAACCAACCCGGTTGTGCGGAGCGAACGGCACGCCGATCAGATCCATATTTGGGATTTGGACCCCTGGTTGTGTGTTTGACCCTTTAGACTCGTGTTTTTTAGATGCGTCATTTCAACGCCCAACCCAATCCAGGAATCCAAATCGGATTCCGTCAATTCGCACACGTCAATTTACCCACCCGGTCATGTCGGAGCAAACGGCATGCCGATCAGATCCCTATTTGGGATTTGACCCCCGAGTGTGTGTTTTGACCCTTTAGACTAGGGTTTTTTTAGATCCGTCACTTCAACGCCCAACCCAATCGGGAATCCAAATCGGATTTTATCAGTTCGCACACGTCAATTTGACCCACCCGGTCATGTCGGAACAAACGCCAATCAGATCCCTATTTGGGATTTTGGACCCCGGGTTGTGTGTTTTGACCCTTTAGACTAGGGTTTTTTTTAGATCCGTCATTTCAACGACCAACCCAAGCCTGGAATCAAATCGGATTTCGTCTGTTCGCACACGACAATTTGACCCACCCGGTTATGTAGAGTGAACGCACACCGATGATCTTTATTATGGATTTTGGAGCCCTGGTTGGGTTTTTGACCCTTTAGACCAGGTCTTTTTTGATCCGTCATTTCAACGCCCAACCCAATCCGGGAATCCAAATCGGATTCTGTGAGTTCGCACATGTCAATTTCACCCACCCGGTCGTGTCGGACCAAACGGATGCTGATCAGATACCTATTTGGGATTTTGGACCCCCGGGTTGTGTGTTTGACCCTTTAGATGGGTTTTTTTAGATCCGTCATTTCAACGCCCAACCCGATCCGGGAATCCAATCGAATTCCGTTAGTTCGCACACGTCAATTTAACCCACCCGGCGTGTCGGAGCAAACGGCATGCCGATCAGATCTCTATTTGGGATTTTGGACCCCCTAGTTGTGTGTTTGGACCCCATAGACTCGGGTTTTTTTAGATCCGTCATTTAAACGTCCAACCAAATTGGGAATCTAAATCGGATACCGTCAGTTCGCACACGTCATTTCACCCACCCGATCGTGTCGGAGCAACGACATGCCGATCAGATCCCATTTGAATTTTGGACCCCGGGTTGTCTTTAGACCTTATAGACGGGTTTTTTTTAGATCCTTCATTCCAACGCCAACCCAATCCGAGAATCCAAATCGGATTCCGCAGTTCGCACACGTCAATTTAACCACCCGGTCGTGTCGGAGCAAACGGCACACCGATCAGATCCCTATTTGGGATTTGGACCCCCGGTTGTGTGTTTTGACCCTTAGACTAAGTTTTTTTTTTTTGATAGGTAAAAAGGATTATATTGCAAAAAGAGAGAATGTACAAAGAGCCATATCTACACAGCCTGAAGATTATGGCCAACAGAACCAAGGGGATCTAGGAGAGTGCACCCTTCCTCAGAGGAAGAGTGTTCTCACTCCACCAGAATCCGCTCTACAATAAAAGCAATCAAAAGATCGGGATCATGACTACACATTTCGTAGATATGAATCGATAAGGAGAACTTTACATGCCCGATGGGATAAGAAGAAGATGCTTCGGACTCTCAGTCACAACAATAATCAGCAACACACCAGCGCAACCTGCAAGAGAAAAATAGAAGAGTAGATCCAAGCTTGGAGATAACATTAGTGTAGAAACACAAGTTAGATAGGAAAACGCATGTCATGGTACTCGGAAGGAAGGAAAACCAGAAATCTGCTAACTTAAGGTGAAGTTAAATCTTCTGAAGACCCCTTTCTCACGTTGAGTTAAACAGCCCATCTTCAAATGGTAATCCACAATACTTCTAGAATGGAAGAGAATATCAATGAGAATGCTCATCTTGTTCTATTTTGACCCTAAAAAATACGTAAACAATGCTCTCTCCAATCCACCAAATAGTGCATCTAAAAAGAACCTTGGCTAGACTAGTGAGCGTAGTTTTAGCAGGGAAAGCTTGCATGAGGGGCATGTAACTCAAGATGAAGCGTATTGTGCGGATTTCTGCTGAAATCAAATCTCCTCAAATTTCCTTCCAAATCCAGCTCGAATAAGGGCAATCAAAATAGAGATGATCAATAGTTTCATTGGCCGAAAAGGACAAACAACATCTATTAGCATAGAGTAACCTTTCCTTTGAAGGTTATCCATTGTAGGGAGCCTCATGTGAAAAGCCTGCCAAGTACATAAGGAATGTTTGCGGTTGAGAGGGCGGTCCCAAGTCCAACCAAAAGGAATCCAATGTTGATTCTTACTTCTAATTTGATTCCAAGCTGAAGTAGCACTGAATTTTCCCTTGTCATGAATCCAAATAATCTCATCCGCATCCCTATTATAAATAGTAATACTTTGGATTTGAGGCCACAGAGTAAACATATCGGCTGAAATGGGGATGGGAAGCTTCCAAGCACCATTCTCAATGAATTCAGAAACAGTGATGTCAGAAGGAGCCTAAGTCATGTCTTATCCTGTCCCCAAACAATTGGGAAATGCTCTTACCATTCAGCCAAGGATCATACCACATACTTGTAGACTTGCCATCAGCAACTTTGTACATAATGTGGTTCTGAATTATTGTTCTGGCTTTGAGAATGCTTTTCCAAGCAGCAGAGTGGTAAGGTTTTGGAGTGGCCTGCCAAATATTTGTTTTAGAGAGATATTCTGCTTGATCAAAGAATCCAAAGAGTGTCATAGTGTTGCAAAACCTCCCAAAGATGTTTGACCATGCAAGCATCATTCCAATCTTTAATCTTTCCAGATTCAAGCCGCCCTCCTCTTGGGATTGCAGATATTCTCCATTTTATCATATGGATGGATTTGCTTTCCCCACCCCCCTTCCAAAAGAAGTTACAAAGAATTTTGTCAATATGAAGGAGCAGCCCAGTAGGGAGAATATAAGCATTAGACCAGTAGATAGCAAGACTGAAGGACTCGAGCAAAGAATAAGCTCAAGTCTACCTGCTTAGACAAGAGTTTTGTTTTCCAAGACTGCAAACGATTTTCAATTTTCTCAATAATAGGTTGACAGTGGGCTTTGTTGATACTAGTGGAGACCAAAGGAAGACCAAGGTAAGGGCAAGGAAGGGATCCTTCTGCAACACCAAGGCAGTCAACAATTCTCTGCTTATTCTGAAATACCAGCACCAACATAAAACCATACTCTTGGAATGGTTCAGTTTGAGACCAGAAATGTCACCAAATTCTTTAAGAATGATAGCAAGCTGCTTCACAGAATCAATATCATTTTGGAGAAAGATAATAAGATCATCAGCAAAGGTGATATGAGAAACAGAAATGGGGCCAGCCGAAGGAACCGGAGTCGCCCATGAGTAACATCCCTCTCAAGCATGCAAGTCAAGCATTCCATAGCAATGGTAAAAGATATGGAGAAATAGGATCCCTTGTCTAATACCATTACTACTAGAGAAAAAACCAACCGGCGAGCCATTAAGAAGAATGGAGAACTTGGAGTTTCAATACAATTCTTGATCCACTGAATCCAATGGGTTGGGAAGTGCAAACTCCATCATATGATAAATCAGAGACCTGTTAACCGAATCAAAAGCCTTTCTAAGATCAGCCTTGATGCAAATTCTGTTGCCCCTAACTTTCAAGTGCATGTCTTTTACCAAATCATTAGCAAGGAGGACATTATGGTGGATACTTCTGCCTTTTATAAAAGCTGCTTGGTTGAGACTAATGATATTTGCCATGACATGCTGCATCCTGTCAGCCATCAATTTAGAGATGATCTTATAGGTGAAGTTGCAAGAGAAATGGGCCTATAGTGCTCCAAACTATCCGCCCCTGCAGATTTAGGAATAAGAGCAATGAAGGTGCAATTCATTGTCTGTGGATCTGTCCCGACAAGAAGAAGTGATGCAAGCCTTGATAACATCACCCCGATAATAGGCCAAGCAACCTGGTAGAAATCAGCAGGAAACCCGTCAGGACAGGAATTTTGTTCTTGGGGGAGTGAAGACCACCTTTCTAATATCCTCATCCGTAAAAGGAGCATTAAGCTTTGCAATATCCTCCTGAGAAAGAATCTTCCGAGGATCAATATGAGTGTTTGTAGTCTGGTGCTGTTGGTTAAGGAGAGATTTGTAGAAATCAATCGTATGGGCCTCAAACCTGATTCAGATCCTCAATAAGGTTCCCATCAGCATCCTTGCACTTTTTATAGTATTGATTGCTCTTCTAGCAGCAATGGAAGCATAGAAGAATTTAGTGTTTGAATCACCCAAAGTCAACCAATTCTCTCTGGATTTCTGCTTAATGAAATTCTCCTCTCTGTTCATAGCAAGCAGATAATGCTCCCTAGCTTCCTTCTCTTTACGGATAAGATGATTATCAAGCGGGTTGAGTTGCAGATCATTTTGAAGCTTAGAGAGAGCGGTCTTACAGCTGGTTACACTGTCATCCACATTACCGAAGTACTTTGTTCCAGGCTTCAGAGCATCTTTACAGCCTTTCAACTTTCTGCAGAGAATATGCTAAGCGTTGCCAACCACAGGAAAATCCCAAGCAGCCCGAACAACATCGAGAAACTGAGGATGAGTGCTCCACATGTTAAAGTACTTGAAAGGTTTCTTACCACGCATAACAGCCTTTTCAGAATTCAGGTACTAATGGATGATCAGAGGAGAGCTGAGCACCATACTCCAAGACAGAGTCTGTATAGACAAAAAGCCAATCCTGGTTAATCAGACACCTATCTAATCTGGCCATGATTCTCCTATAGTTATCACCCCTATTATTCCAAGACAACCATTCCCAATTGATTTGACATCCATAAGAGCAGAAGAGTTAATGCAATCATGAACTCAGTTAAAATGGACTCAGAAATGACTCGGCCACCCACCTTTACATGAGGATATCTTACAGTATTAAAGTCTCCAGCAACCAGTCAAGGACTCCCTTAGTGACCAGCGAGATATCAAGAAGATCACACCACACAAGCGTCTTTCAGCAGTACTATTGGAAGCATAAACAGCAGTGATGTTAAACTGAACCTTATTTCTTCTGTCCAACCCTTTAATGTGAAGGAACTGAGGCGAGGAAGCTAAAAACTCAATGTCAAAGAGATTGGGGTCCAGAAAATCCAAATTCGGCCATAAGAAAGATCAGAATCATTTGTTAACAGATTGGCCTCAGGCCAAATTAAATTCCTTCGTATAGTAACATGAGATGGTTTTACTTTAGTTTCTACAATAATGGCAATTTCACAAGCATAGGATCTAATATTCTATTTAACTCTCTACATTTCTCTAGTTTATTAATTCCCAAAACATTCCAACTTATGAGCTTCATGATAAAATGATAAAAAGGAAGAACACTAAGCTTAGGACCGCAGTCCTTTACCTCCCTTAGATTTAACCCGGAATCTCATCAACCAATTGCAAGTTTTGAATTTAGAAATACCTGAATGAGAAGTCCCATTACCGGAGTTTCCTCTTGAGGCGTTGCCATCCTTGCTTTGGTCACACTTCCCTTGGTCAGCATCAGCAAAAGTGGAGGGAGAATGGGTGCGCTTGCCATCATTAGGAGCTCCACCATGGGAAGCGGCAGGAACGTGGCTTCTTTGGAAGGAAGCAGCTGGACCTCCACCTTGGTTGCCTTGAACCGATGGGATGTTTTCTTCTTTATCCAAACTAGTAGAGAGTGGCAAAAATCCTTCCTTGAAGACCATGCTTGTTCCCTCCTTTTGCAACAACGTCCCTGCCAAAACCTTCCTTGGAAGAGAGATTTGCTGAGTGGTGCTGCCGTCCCCATTTTGGATATGATTTTGCTGGCTTCCTTCCTTTACGTGGCTTCCTTCCATTGTATTGGGTTGCATGGGATCGGTATTAGCGCTTGCTTAGATTTAGTAGGTGTCTTCTTACAGCTATCCGATTTCCCATCTTTTGTGCAGATCCCAGGTGGACCGGAGCACAAGAATCTTGCATGGGATCGCTGCCATTATGAGTGGATTTCTCTTTCCATGCAGACCCTTCATGCGAACGTCTGAAACAAGCTCCCCCTTTCGAGAATGGACTCCGAGCTTTGCATCAACACGTTCTGCATCAAGTCGCTGGATTCTCCTTGAGCACGCTGGACTATGGGGCGCCATTCTTTCTTTAAGGATTTATATCCAGTCTTGCACTCACCACCGCCATGGCCAAAGGAGTTGCACTCCTTGCAAAGAATCGGTTTCCACTCGTACTCCACAACCACTACATCGAACGAACCATCTTCATTCATTATGGATACCTCGGATGGGAGCTGCCTCCACGTCCACCAGAACACAAAAACACGAGCAAAGTGAAGGCGCTTTCGCTTTGCAGTCAAAGAGTCCATGTGAAGAGGGCGACCAAGCAAGAAAGCTTGCTCAAGCCACGAGCAGTCCACCACCGAAGTGGGAGACCTGGGAAGCGCACCCAGACAGGAAGGGCTGAGAGATTCCTTTTCCATTTGAAAGCTCTGGAGGTCCCATCTTCGGAGGACAAGAGGATGCCCACGGATGCACCAAACCCATCAAGGACGGCCTTCAAGTCTTCTTCCTGATTAAAGACAACGAAGAAAAACCACCTTCGCGCATAAGAAGATCTGTGTAGATCCGTCAATCAACGCCCAACCAATTCGGGAATACAAATCGGATTCCGTTAGTTCTCACACGTCAACTTAACTCACCCGGTCGTGTCGGAGTGAACGGCACGCCGATCTGATCCCTATTTGGAATTTGGACCCCCAGTTGTGTGTTTTGACCCTTTAGACTCAGGTTTTTTTAGATCTGTCATTTCAACGCCCAACCCAATTCAGGAATCCAAACTGGATTCCGTCAGTTGCACACATCAATTTAACCCACCCGGTCGTGTCGGAGTAAACGACACACCGATCAGATCCCTATTGGGATTTTGGACCCCTGGGTTGTGTGTTTTGACCCTTTAGACTTGGGTTTTTTTAGATCCGTCATTTCAACGCCCAACCTAATCCGGGAATCCAAATCCGATTCCGTCCCTTCGCACATGTCACATTCACCAACCCGATCGTGTTGGAGCAAACGGCACGACAATCTGATCCCTATTTGGGATTTTGGACCCCCAGGTTGTGTGTTTTGACCCTTTAGACTCGGGTTTTTTTTAGATCCGTCATTCCAACGCCCAACCCAATCCGGGAATCCAAGTCAGATTCCATCAGTTCGCACACGTCAATTTAACCCACCCAGTCATGTGAGAGTAAACGACACACCGGTCAGATCCCTATTTTAGATTTTGGACCCACGGTTGGTGTTTTTCACCTTTAGACTCGGGTTTTTTAGTTCCGTCATTTCAACACCCAACCTAATCTGGGAATCCAAATGGATTCCGTCAGTTCGCACACGTGACTTTCACCTACCCGGTCATGTCGGAGTGAACGACACGCCAATCTGATCCCTATTTGGGTTTGGACCCCAGGTTGTGTGTTTTGACCCTTTAGACTCGGGTTTTTTTTTAGATCCGTCATTTCAACGCTCAACCCAATCAGGAATCCAAATCGGATTCTGTCAGTTCGCACACGTCAATTTAACACACCCGGTTGTGTCGGAGTGAACGGTACGACGATCAGACCCGTATTTTGGATTTTCGACCCCCTAGTTATGTGTTTGACCCTTTAGACTCGGGTTTTTCTAGATGTGTCATTTCAATGCCCAACCCAATCCGGGAATCCAAATCGGATTCCGTCAATTCGCACACGTCAATTTAACACACCCGATTTGTCGGAGCAAACGACATTTCGATCAGATCCCTATTTGGGATTTTGGGGCCCGGTGTGTGTTTGGACTTTTTAGACTCAGGTTTTTTTAGATCCGTCATTTCAACGCCCAACCCAATTCAGGAATCCAAATCGGATTCCGTCAGTTCGCACATGTCAATTTCTCCCACCCGGTCGTGTCGGGTAAACGCCATGCCGATCAGATCCCTATTTGGGATTTTGGACCCCGGGTTTTGTGTTTTGACCCTTTAGACGGGTTTTTTTTTAGATCTGTCATTTCAACGCCCAACCCAATCGGAAATCCAAATCGGATTCCGTTAGTTCGCACACGTCAATTTTACCCACCCGGCCATGTAGGAGCAAACGGCACGCCGATCAGATCCCTATTTGGGATTTGGACTCCGGGTTGTGTGTTTTGACCATTTGGAGTAGGGTTTTTTTTAGATCTGTCATTTCAACGCCCAACCCAATCCGGAATCCAAATCAGATTCCGTCTGTTCGCACATGTCAATTTCACCCACCCGGTCGTGTCGGAGCAAACGGCATGCCGATCAGATCCCTATTTGGGATTTGGACCCCGGGTTGTGTGTTTTGACCCTTTAGACTAGGGTTTTTTTTAGATCCGTCATTTCAACGCCAACCCAATCCGGGAATCCAAATAGGATTCCGTCAGTTCGCACATGTCAATTTCACCCACCCGGTCGTGTCGGAGCAAACGGCATGCCGATCAGATCCCTATTTGGGATTTTGGACACCCGGGTTGTGTATTTTGATTAATTGGACGAGTTTTTTTAGATCCGTCATTTCAACGCCCAACCCAATCCGGGAATCCAAATCGGATTCCGTCAGTTCGCACACGTCAATTTAACCCACCCGGTCTTGTCGGAGTGAACGCCACATCGATCAGATCTCTATTAGGCTTTTGAACCCCTGGTTGTGTGTTTTAACCCCTTAGACTAGGGTTTTTTTAGATCCGTCATTTCAACGCCCAACCCAATTCGAGAATCCAAATCGGATTCCGTCAGTTCGCACACGTCAATTTAACCCACTCGGTTGTGTCAGAGCGAACGACACGCCGATCAGATCCCTATTTGGGATTTTGGACCCCCTGGTTGTCTGTTTCGACCCTTTAGACTAGGGTTTAGATCCGTCATTTCAACGCCCAACCCAATCCGGGAATCCAAATCGGATTTTGTCAGTTCGCAAACGTCAATTTGACCCCCGGTCATATCGGAGCAAACGAGATGCCGATCAGATCCCTATTTGGGATTTTGGACCCCCGGGTTGTGTGTTTTGACCCTTTAGACTAGGGTTTTTTTTAGATCCGTCATTTCAACGCCCAACCCAATCCGGGAATCCAAATCGGATTTTGTCAGTTCGCAAACGTCAATTTGACCCACCCGGTCATGTCGGAGCAAACGAAATGCCGATCAGATCCCTATTTGGGATTTTGGACCCCCGGGTGTGTGTTTGACCCTTTATACTAGGGATTTTTTAGATCCGTCTTTCAACGCCCAACCCAATCCGGAAATCCAAATCGGATTCCGTCAGTTCGCACATGTCAATTTGAACCACCCGGTTGTGTGAGAGTGAACGGCACGCCGATCAGATCCCTATTTGGGATTTTGGAGCCCCGGTTGTGTGTTTTGACCCATTAGACTAGGATTTTTTTTAGATCCGTCTTTTCAACGCCCAACCCAATCCGGGAATCCAAATCGGATTACGTCAGTTCGCACATGTCAATTTCACCCACCCGGTCGTGTCAGAGCAAACGGCATGCCGATCAGATCCCTATTTGGTATTTTGGACACCCGGGTTGTGTGTTTTGACCCTTTAGACTAGGGTTTTTTTTAGATCCGTCATTTCAACGCCCAATCAAATCCGGGAATCCAAATCGGATTCCGTCAGTTCGCACACGTCAATTTAACCCACCCGGTCTTGTCGATGTAAACGCCACGCCGATCAGATCTCTATTTAGGCTTTTGGACCCCCTGGTTGTGTGTTTTGACCCTTAGACTAGGGTTCTTTTAGATCCGTCATTTCAACGCCCAACCCAATTCGGGAATCCAAATCGGATTCCGTCAGTTCGCACACGTGAATTTAACCCACCCGCTTGTGTCGGAGCGAACGACACGCCGATCAGATCCCTATTTGGGATTATGGACCCCCTGGTTGTGTGTTTTGACCCATTAGACTAGGGTTTTTTTTAGATCCGTCATTTCAACGCCCAACCCAATCCGGGAATCCAAATCGGATTTTGTCAGTTCGCAAACGTCAATTTGACCCACTCGGTCATGTCGGAGCAAACGGCATACCGATCAGATCCCTATTTGGGATTTTGGACCCCTGGGTTGTGTGTTTTGACCCTTTAGACTAGGGTTTTTTTAGATCCGTCATTTCAACGCCCAACCCAATCCAGGAATCCAAATCGGATTCCGTCAGTTCGCACACGTCAATTTGACCCACCCGGTTGTGTGAGAGTGAACGGCACGCCGATCAGATCCCTATTTGAGATTTTGGAGCCCCGGTTGTATGTTTTGACCCTTTATACTCTGGTTTTTTTAGATCCATCATTTCAACGCCCAACCCAATCCGGGAATCCAAATTGGATTCCGTCAGTTCGCACATGTCAATTTCACCGCCCCGGTCGTGTCGGAGAAAACGGCATGCCGATCAGATCCCTATTTGGATTTTGGACCCCCGGGTTGTGCGTTTGACCTTTAGACTATGGTTTTTTTTAGATCCGTCATTTCAAAGGTCAAACCAATCCGGTAAATCTAAATCGGATTCCATCAGTTCGCATACGTCATTTTAACCCACCCGATCGTGTCGGTGTGAACGCCACGCCAATCAGCTCTATTTAGGATTTTGGACCCCCTGGTTGTGTGTTTTGACCCCTTAGACTAGGGTTTTTTTAGATCCATCATTTCAACGCCCAACCCAATTCGGGAATCCAAATCAGATTCCGTCAGTTCGCACACGTCAATTTAACCAACCCGGTTGTGTCGAAGTGAACGGCACGCCGATCAGATCCCTATTTGGGATTTTGGACCCCTGGGTTGTGTGTTTTGACCCATTAGACTCAGGTTTTTTTAAATCCGTCATTTCAACGCCCAACCCAATCCGGGAATCCAAATCGGATTCCGTCAGTTCGCACATGTCAATTTCACCGACCCGGTCGTGTCGGAGCAAACGACATGCCGATCAAATCCCTATTTGGGATTTTGGACCCCCGGGTTGTGTGTTTCGACCCTTTAGACTAGGGTTTAGATCCGTCATTTCAACGCCCAACCCAATCCGGGAATCCAAATCGGATTCCGTCAGTTCGCATACGTCAATTTGACCCACCTAGTCGTGTCGGAGTGAACGGCACGCCGATCAGATCTCTATTTAGGATTTTGGACCCCCTGGTTGTGTGTTTTGACCCCCTAGATTAGGGTTTTTTTAGATCCATCATTTCAACGCCCAACCCAATCCGGGAATCCAAATCAGATTCCGTCAGTTCGCACACGTCAATTTAACCAACCCGGTTGGTGTCGAAGTGAACGGCACGCCGATCAGATCCCTATTTGGGATTTTGGACCCCTGGGTGTGTGTTTGACCCATTAGATCAGGTTTTTTAAATCCGTCATTTCAACGCCCAACCCAATCCGGAATCCAAATCGGATTCCGTCAGTTCGCACATGTCAATTTCACCGACCCGATCGTGTCGGAGCAAACGACATGCGATCAAATCCCTATTGGGATTTTGGACCCCCGGGTTGTGTGTTTTGACCCTTTAGACTAGGGTTTAGATCCGTCATTTCAAGCCCAACCCAATCGGGAATCCAAATCGGATTTCGTTACTTCGCATACGTCAATTTGACCCACCTAGTCGTGTCGGAGTGAACGGCACGCCGATCAGATCTCTATTTAGGATTTTGGACCCCCTGGTGTGTGTTTGACCCCTTAGATTAGGGTTTTTTTAGATCCATCATTTCAACGCCCACCCAATCCGGGAATCCAAATCCGATTCCGTCAGTTCGCACAGTCAATTTCACCGCCCCGGTCGTGTCGGAGCAAACGGCATGCCGATCAGATCCCTATTTGGGATTTTGGACCCCGGGTTGTGCGTTTTGACCCTTTAGACTAGGGTTTTTTTAGATCCGTCATTCAATGGTCAAACCAATCCGGTAAATCTAAATCGGATTCCATCAGTTCGCATACGTCATTTTAACCACCCGATCGTGTCGGTGTGAACGCCACGCCAATCAGATCTCTATTTAGGATTTTGGACCCCTGGTTGTGGTTTTGACCCCTTAGACTACGGTTTTTTTAGATCCGTCATTTCAACGCCCAACCCAATTCGGGAATCCAAATCAGATTCCGTCAGTTCGCACACGTCAATTTAACCAACCCGGTTGTGTCGAAGTGAACGGCACGCCGATCAGATCCCTATTTGGGATTTTGGACCCCCGGGTTGTGTGTTTTGACCCATTAGACTCAGGTTTTTTTAGATCCGTCATTTCAACGCCCAACCCAATCCGGGAATCCAAATCGGATTCCGTCAGTTCGCACATGTCAATTTCACCGACCCGGTCGTGTCGGAGCAAACGACATGCCGATCAAATCCCTATTTGGGATTTTGGACCCCCGGGTTGTGCGTTTTGACCCTTTAGACTAGGGTTTAGATCCGTCATTTCAACGCCCAACCCAATCCGGGAATCCAAATCGGATTCCGTCAGTTCGCATACGTCAATTAACACACCTAGTCGTGTCGGAGTGAACGCCACGCCGATCAGATCTCTATTTAGGATTTTGGACCCCCTGGTTGTGTGTTTTGACCCCTTAGAGTAGGGTTTTTTTAGATCCGTCATTTCAACGCCCAACCTAATTCGGGAATCCAAATCCGATTCCGTCAGTTCGCATACGTCAATTTAACTAACCCGGTTGTGTCGGAGCGAACAGCACGCCGATCAGATCCCTATTTGGGATTTTGGACCCCCTGGTTGTGTGTTTTGACCCTTTAGACTTTGGTTTCTTTTAGATCCGTCATTTCAACGCCCAAACCAATTCGGGAATCCAAATCGGATTCCGTCAGTTCGCACACGTCAATTTAACCAACCCGGTTGTGTCGGAGCGAACGACACGCCGATCAGATCCCTATTTAGGATTTTGGAGCCCCGGTTGTGGTTTTGACGCTTTAGACTAGGATTTTTTTTAGATACGTCTTTTCAACGCCCAACCCAATCCGGGAATCCAAATCGGATTCCGTCAGTTCGCACATGTCAATTTCACCCACCGGTCGTGTCGAGCAAACGGCATGCCGATCAGATCCCTATTTGGGATTTTGGACACCCGGGTTGTGTGTTTTGACCCTTTAGACTAGGGTTTTTTTAGATCCGTCATTTCAACGCCCAACCCAATCTGGGAATCCAAATCGGATTCCGTCAGTTAGCACACGTCAATTTAACCCACCCGGTCTTGTCAGAGTGAACGCCACGCCGATCAGATCTCTATTTAGGCTTTTGGACCCCCTGGTTGTGTGTTTTAACCCCTTAGACTAGGTTTTTTTAGATCCGTCATTTCAACGCCCACCCAATCCGGGAATCCAAATCGTATTCCGTCAGTTCGCACACGTCAATTTAACCCACCTCGTTGTGTCAGAGCGAACGACACGCCGATCAGATCCCTATTTGGAATTTTGGACACCCTGGTTGTGTGTTTTGACCCTTTAGACTAGGTTTTTTTAGATCCGTCATTTCAACGCCCAACCCAATCCGGGAATCCAAATCGGATTTTGTCAGTTCGCAAACGTCAATTTAACCCACCCGCTTGTGTCGGAGCGAACTACACGCCGATCAGATCCCTATTTGGGATTATGGACCTCCTGGTTGTGTGTTTTGACGCTTTAGACTAGGGTTTTTTTTAGATCTGTCATTTCAACGCCCAACCAATCCGGGAATCCAAATCGGATTTTGTCAGTTCGCAAACGTCAATTTAACCCACCCGCTTGTGTCGGAGCGAACTACACGCCGATCAGATCCCTATTTGGGATTATGGACCTCCTGGTTGTGTGTTTTGACGCTTTAGACTAGGGTTTTTTTTAGATCTGTCATTTCAACGCCAACCCAATCCGGGAATCCAAATCGGATTCCGTCAGTTCGCATACGTCAATTTAACCCACCCGGTCGCGTCGGAGTGAACGCCACGCCGATCACATCTCAATTTAGGATTTTGGACCCCCTAGTTGTGTTTTGACCGCTTAGACTAGAGTTTTTTTAGATCCATCATTTCAAGGCCCAACCAATTCGAGAATCCAAATCGGATTCCGTTAGTTCGCACACGTCAATTTAACCCACCCGGTCGTGTCGGAGCAAACGACACACTGATCAGATCCCTATTTCGGATTTTGGACCCCTGGGTTGTGTGTTTTGACCCTTTAGACTTGGGTTTTTTTAGATCCGTCATTTCAACGCCCAACCTAATCCGAGAATCCAAATCGGATTCCGTCCCTTGGCACATGTCACTTTCACCAACCTGATCGTGTTGGAGCAAACGGCACGACGATCTGATCCCTATTTGGGATTTTGGACCCCCAGGTTGTGTGTTTTGACCCTTTAGACTCGGGTTTTTTTTAGATCCATCGCCCAACCCAATCCGGGAATCCAAGTCAGATTTCGTCAGTTTGCACACGTCAATTTAACCCACCCGGTCGTGTGAGAGTAAACGGCACACCGGTCAGATCCCTATTTTAGATTTTGGACCCCCGGTTGTGTGTTTTCACCCTTTAGACTCGGGTTTTTTTAGATCCGTCATTTCAACACCCAACCTAATCCGGCAATCCAAATTGGATTCCGTCTGTTCGCACACGTGACTTTCACCTAGCCGGTCGTGTCGGAGTGAACGACATGCCAATCTGATCCCTATTTGGGGTTTTGGACCCCCTAGTTATGTGTTTTGACCCTTTAGACTCGGGTTTTTTTAGATGCGTCATTTCAACGCCCAACCCAATCCGGGAATCCAAATCGGATTCCGTCAATTCGCACAAGTCAATTTAACCCACCCGATCTTGTTGGAGCAAACGACATTCGATCAGATCCCTATTTGGGATTTTGGGGCCCCGGTGGTGTGTTTGGACCCTTTAGACTCAGGTTTTTTTAGATCCGTCATTTCAACGCCCAACCCATCCGGGAATCCAAATCGGATTCCGTCAGTTCGCACATGTCAATTTCACCCACCCGGTCGTGTCGGAGTAAACGCCATGCCGATCAGATCCCTATTTGGGATTTTTGACCCCCGGTTTTTTGTTATGACCCTTTAGACGGGTTTTTTTTACATCTGTCATTTCAACGCCCAACCCATTCCGAGAATCCAAATCGGATTCCGTTAGTTCGCACACGTCAATTAACCCACCCGGTCATGTCAGAGCAAACGGCATGCCGATCAGATCCCTATTTAGGATTTTAGACTCCGGGTTGTGTGTTTTGACCCTTTAGACAAGGGTTTTTTTTAGATCCATCATTTCAACGCCCAACCCAATCCGGGAATCCAAATCGGATTCCGTCAATTCGTACATGTCAATTTCACCCACCCGGTCGTGTCGGAGCAAACGGCATGCCGATCAGATCCCTATTTGGGATTTTGGACACCCGGGTTGTGTATTTTGACCCATTAGACAGGTTTTTTTAGATACGTCATTTCAACGCCCAACCCAATCCGAGAATCCAAATCGGATTCCGTCAGTTAGCACACGTCAATTTAACCCACCCGTCTTGTCGGAGTGAACGCCACGCCGATCAGATCTCTATTTAGGCTTTTGGACCCCCTGGTTGTGTGTTTTAACCCCTTAGACTAGGGTTTTATTAGATCCGTCATTTCAACGCCCAACCCAATTCGGAATCCAAATCGGATTCCGTCAGTTCGAACACGTCAATTTAATCCACCTCGTTGCGTCAGAGCGAACGACACGCCGATCAGATCCCTATTTGGGATTTTGGACCCCCTGGTTGTGTGTTTTGACCCTTAGACTAGGGTTTTTTTTAGATCCGTCATTTCAACGCCCAACCCAATCCGGGAATCCAAATCGGATTCCGTCAGTTAGCACACGTCAATTTAACCCCCCGGTCTTGTCGGAGTCTGTCAGTCGCACATGTCAATTTGACCCACCCAGTTGTGTGAGAGTGAATGGCACGCCGATCAGATCCCTATTTGGGATTTTGGACCCCGGCTGTGTGTTTTGACCATTTTGTGACTACATTTTTTTTAGATCTGTTATTTCAACGCCCAACCCAATCCGGGAATCCAAATCGGATTCCCTCAGTTCGCACAAGTCAATTTCACCCACCCGGTCGTGTCGGAGCAAACGGCATGCCGATTAGATCCCTATTGGGGATTTTGGACACCAGGGTTGTGTGTTTTGACCCTTTAGACTAGGGTTTTTTTTAGATCAGTCATTTCAACTCCCAACCCAATCTGGGAATCCAAATCGGATTTTGTCAGTTCGCAACGTCAATTTGACCTACCCGGTCATGTCGGAGCAAACGACATGCCGATCAGATCCTATTTGGGATTTTGGACCCCCGGGTTGTGTGTTTTGACCCTTTAGACTAGGGTTTTTTTTAGATCCGTCATTTCAAAGCCCAACCCAATCTGGGAATCCAAATCGGATTCCGTCAGTTCGCACATGTCAATTTGACCCACCCGTTGTGTGAGAGTGAACGGCACGCCGATCAGATCCCTATTTGGATTTTGGAGCCCCGGTTGTGTATTTTGACCCTTTTGACTAGAATTTTTTTTAAATCCGTCATTTCAACGCCCAAACCAATCCGGGAATCCAAATCGAATCCGTCAGTTCGCACATGTCAATTTTATCCACACGGTCGTGTCGGAGCAAACGGCATGCCGATCAGATCCCTATTTGGGATTTTGGACACCAGGGTTGTGTGTTTTGACCCTTTAGACGGTTTTTTTTAGATCCGTCATTCAACGCCCAACCCAATCTGGGAATCCAAATCGGATTCCGTCAGTTCGCACATGTCAATTTCACCCACCCGTCGTGTCGGAGCAAACGGCATGCCGATCAGATCCCTATTTGGATTTTGGACACCCGGGTTGTGTATTTTGACCCATTAGACAGGTTTTTTTTAGATACGTCATTTCAACGCCCACCCAATCCGGGAATCCAAATCGGATTCCGTCAGTTAGCACACGTCAATTTAACCCACCCGGTCTTGTCGGAGTGAACGCCACGCCGATCAGATCTCTATTTAGGCTTTTGGACCCCCTGGTTGTGTGTTTTAACACCTTAGACTAGGGTTTTATTAGATCCGTCATTTCACGCCCAACCCAATTCGGGAATCCAATCGGATTCCGTCAGTTCGAACACGTCAATTTAACCACCTCGTTGCGTCAGAGCGAACGACACGCCGATCAGATCCCTATTTGGGATTTTGGACCCCCTGGTTGTGTGTTTTGACCCTTTAGACTAGGTTTTTTTTAGATCCGTCATTTCAACGCCCAACCCAATCCGGGAATCCAAATCGGATTCCGTCAGTTAGCACACGTCATTTAACCCACCCGGTCTTGTCGGAGTCTGTCAGTTCGCACATGTCATTTGACCCACCCAGTTGTGTGAGAGTGAACGGCACGCCGATCAGATCCCTATTTGGGATTTTGGACCCCGGCTGTGTGTTTTGACCATTTTGACTACATTTTTTTTAGATCTGTTATTTCAACGCCCAACCCATCCGGGAATCCAAATCGGATTCCCTCAGTTCGCACAAGTCAATTTCACCCACCCGGTCGTGTCGGACCAAACGGCATGCCGATCAGATCCCTATTGGGGATTTTGGACACCAGG
This sequence comes from Colocasia esculenta, assembly GCA_014218235.1. NCBI lineage: Eukaryota > Viridiplantae > Streptophyta > Magnoliopsida > Alismatales > Araceae > Colocasia > Colocasia esculenta. Next base: position 40,809 of record JACBKR010001011.1, read on the forward strand.
GTTGTGTGTTTTGACCCTTCAGACTAGGGTTTTTTTTAGATCAGTCATTTCAACTCCCAACCCAATCTGGAATCCAAATCGGATTTTGTCAGTTCGCAAACGTCAATTTGACCTACCCGGTCATGTCGGAGCAAACGACATGCCGATCAGATCCCTATTTGGGATTTTGGACCCCCGGGTTGTGTGTTTTGACCTTTAGACTAGGGTTTTTTTTAGATCCGTCATTTCAAAGCCCAACCCAATCTGGAATCCAAATCGGATTCCGTCAGTTCGCACATGTCATTTGACCCACCCGGTTGTGTGAGAGTGAACGGCACGCCGATCAGATCCCTATTTGGGATTTTGGAGCCCCGGTTGTGTATTTTGACCCTTTTGACTAGAATTTTTTTTAAATCCGTCATTTCAACGCCCAAACCAATCCGGGAATCCAAATCGAATTCCGTCAGTTCGCACATGTCAATTTTACCCACACGGTCGTGTCGGAGCAAACGGCATGCCGATCAGATCCCTATTTGGGATTTTGGACACCCGGGTTGTGTGTTTTGACCCTTTAGACGGGTTTTTTTTAGATCCGTCATTTCAACGCCCAACCCAATATGGGAATCCAAATCGGATTCCGTCAGTTCGCACATGTCAATTTCACCCACCCGGTCGTGTCGGAGTAAACGCCATGCCGATCAGATCCCTATTTTGGATTTTGGACCCCCGGTTGTGTGTTTTGACCCTTTAGACGGGTTGTTTTTAGATCTCTCATTTCAACGCCCAACTCAATCCGAGAATCCAATTCGGATTCCGATAGTTCGCACACGTCAATTAACCCACTCGGTCATGTCGGAGCAAACGGCATGCCGATCAGAACCTTATTTGGGATTTTGGACTCCGGGTTGTGTGTTTTGACCCTTTAGACTAGGGTTATTTTAGATCCGTCATTTCAACCCCCAACCCAATCCGGGAATCAAAATCGGATTCCGTCAGTTCGCACATGTCAATTTCACCCACCCGGCCGTGTCGGAGCAAACGACATGCCGATCAGATCCCTATTGGGATTTTGGACCCCCGGGTGTGTGTTTTGACCCTTTAGACTAGGGTTTTTTTTAGATCCGTCATTTCAACGCCCAACCCAATCCAGGAATCCATATCGGATTCCGTCAGTTCGCATATGTTAATTTCACCCACCCGGTCGTGTCGGAGCAAACGGCATGCCGATCAGATCCTATTTGGGATTTTGGACACCCGGGTTGTGTATTTTGACCCATTGGACGGGTTTTTTTTAGATCCGTCATTTCAACGCCCAACCAATCCGGGAATCCAAATCGGATTCCGTCAGTTCGCACACGTCAATTTAACCCACCCGGTCTTGTCGGAGTGAACTCCACGCCGATCAGATCTCTATTTAGGCATTCGGACACCCTGGTTGTGTGTTTTAACCCCTTAGACTAGGGTTTTTTTAGATCCGTCATTTCAACGCCCAACCCAATTCGGGAATCCAAATCGGATTCCGTCAGTTCGCACATGTCAATTTAACCCACCCCGTTGTGTCAGAGCGAACGACATGCCGATTAGATCCCTATTTGGGATTTTGGACCCCCTGGTTGTGTGTTTTGACCCTTAGACTTGGGTTTTTTTTACATCCGTCATTTCAACGCCCAACCAATTAGGGAATCCAAATCGGATTTTGTTAGTTCGCAAACATCAATTTGACCCACAGGTCATGTCGGAGCAAACGACATGCCGATCAGATCCTTATTTGGGATTTTGGACCCCCGGGTTGTGTGTTTTGACCCATTAGACTACGGTTTTTTTTAGATCCGTCATTTCAACGCCCAACCCAATCCGGGTATCCAAATCGGATTACGTCAGTTAGCACATGTCAATTGGACACCGGTTGTGTGAGAGTGAACGGCACGCCGACCAGATCCCTATTGGGATTTTGGACCCCGGTTGTGTGTTTTGACCCTTTTGACTAGAATTTCTTTTAGATCCATCATTTCAACACCCAACCCAATCCGGGAATCCAAATCAGATTCCGTCAGTTCGCACATGTCAATTTCACCCCCCGGTCGTGTCGGAGCAAACGGCATGCCGATCAGATCCCTATTTGGGATTTTGGACACCCGGGTTGTGTGTTTTGACCCTTTAGACGGGTTTTTTTAGATCCGTTATTTCAACGCCAACCCAATCCGGGAATCCAAATCGGATTCCGTCAGTTAGCACACGTCAATTTAACCCACCGGTCTTGTCGGTGTGAACGCCACGCCGATCAGATCTCTGATTAGGCTTTTGGACCCCGGTTGTGTGTTTTTGACCCCGTAGACTAGGGTTTTTTTAGATCCGTCATTTCAATGCCCAACCAAATTCGGGAATCCAAATCGGATTCCGTTAGTTCGCACACGTCAATTTCACCCACCCGGTCGTGTCGGAGCAAACGCCATGCCGATCAGATCCCTATTTGGGATTTTGGACACCCGGGTTGTGTGTTTTGACCCTTTAGACGGGTTTTTTTTAGATCCGTTATTTCAACGCCCAACCCAATCCGGGAATCCAAATCGGATTCCGTCAGTTAGCACACGTCAATTTAACCCACCCGGTCTTGTCGGTGTGAACGCCACGCCGATCAGATCTCTGATTAGGCTTTTGGACCCCCTGGTTGTGTGTTTTGACCCCGTAGACTAGGGTTTTTTTAGATCCGTCATTTCAATGCCCAACCAAATTCGGGAATCCAATCGGTTCCGTTAGTTCGCACACGTCAATTTCACCCAACCGCTTGTGCGGAGCGAACGACACGCCGATCAGGTCCTATTTGGGATTTTGAACCCCCTGGTTGTTGTTTTGACCCCTTAGACTAGGGTTTTTTTTAGATCCGTCATTTCAACGCCCAACCAATCCGGGAATCCAAAATGGATTTTGTCAGTTCGCAACGTCAATTTGACCCACCCGGTCATGTCGGCAAACGGTATGCTGATCAGATCCCTATTTGGGATTTTGGACCCCCGGGTTGTGAGTTGACCCTTTAGGCTAGGGTTTTTTTTAGATCCGTCATTTCAACGCCCAACCCAATCCGAAAATCCAAATCGGATTACGTCAGTTCGCACACGCCAATTTGACCCACCCAGTTTGTGGGAGTGAACGGCATGCCGATCAGATCCCTATTAGGATTTTGGAGCCCCAGTTGTGTATTTTGACCCTTTATACTCAGGGTTTTTTATATCCGTCATTTCAACGCCCAACCCAACCCGGAATCCAAATTGGATTTCGTCAGTTCGCACATGTCAATTTCACCGCCCAGGTCGTGTCGGAGCAAACGGCATGCCGATCAGATCCCATTTGGGTTTTGACCCCCGGGTTGTGCGTTTTGACCCTTTAGACTGGGTTTTTTATAGATCCGTCATTTCAACGGCCAACCCAATCCGGTAAATCCAAATCGGATTCCATCAGTTCGCATACTTCATTTTAACCCACCCGATCGTGTCGGAGTGAACGCCACGCCGATCAGATCTCTATTTAGGATTTTTGACCCCCTGGTTGTGTGTTTTGACCCCTTAGACTAGGGTTTTTTTAGATCCGTCATTTCAATGCCCAACCCAATCGGGAATCGAAATCGGATTCTGTCAGTTCGCACAAGTCAATTAACCAACCTGGTTGTGTCGAAGTGAACGGCACGCCGATCTGATCCCTATTTGGGATTTTGGACCCCCGGGTGTGGTTTTGACCTTTAGACTCAGGTTTTTTTAGATCCATCATATCAACGCCAATCCAATCCGAGAATCCAAATCGGATTCCGTCAGTTCGCACATGTCAATTTCACCAACCGTCGTGTCGGAGCAAACGGCATGCCGATCAAATCCCTATTGGGATTTTGGACCCCCGGGTTGTGCGTTTTGACCCTTTAGACTAGGGTCTTTTTTAGATCTGTCATTTCAACGCCCAACCAAATCTGGGAATCCAAATCAGATTCCGTCAGTTCGCATACGTCAATTTAACCCACCGGTTGTGTCGGAGTGAATGCCACGCCGATCAGATCTCTATTTAGGATTTTGGACCCCTGGTGTGGTGTTTTGACCCCTTAGAGTAGGGTTTTTTAGATCCGACATTTCAACGTCCAACCTAATTCGGAATCCAATCGGATTCCGTCAGTTCGCACACGTCATTTAACCAACACGGGTGTGGGAGCGAACGCACGCCGATCAGATCCCTATTTGGGATTTTGGACCCCCTGGTTGTGTGTTTTGACACTTTAGACTCGGGTTTTTTTTAGATCAGTCATTTCAACGCCAAACCAATTCGGGAATCCAAATCGGATTCGTCAGTTCGCACACGTCAATTTAACCAACCCGGTTGTGTCGGAGCGAACGGCACGCCGATTAGATCCCTATTGGGATTTTGGAGCCCCGGTTGTGGTTTTGACCCTTTATACTCATTTTTTTATATCCGTCATTTCAACGCCCAACCCAATCTGGGAATCCAAATTGGATTGCGTCTGTTTGCACATGTCAATTTCACCGACCCGGTCGTGTCGGAGCAAACGGCAATGCGATCAGATCCCTATTTGCGATTTTGGACCCCCGGGTTGTCCGTTTTGACCCTTTAGACTAGGGTTTTTTTAGATCCGTCATTTCAACGGCCAACTCAATCTGGTAAATCCAAATCGGATTCCATCAGTTCGCATACGTCATTTTAACCCACCCGGTCGTGTCGGAGTGAACGCCACGCCGATCAGATGTCTATTTAGGATTTTGGACCCCCTGGTTGTGTGTTTTGACCCTTTAGACTAGGGTTTTTTTAGATCCGTCATTTCAACGCCCAACCCAATCCGGGAATCCAAATCGGATTCCGTCAGTTCGCACATGTCAATTTGACCCACCCGGTTGTGTGAGAGTGAACGGCAAGCCGATCAGATCCCTATTTGGGATTTTGGAGCCCCGGTTGTGTCTTTTTACCCTTTTGACTAGAATTTTTTTTAGATCCGTCATTTCAACGCCCAACCCAATCGGGAATCCAAATCGGATTCCGTCAGTTCGCACATATCAATTTCACCCACCCGGTCGTGTCGGAGCCAAACGCATGCCGATCAGATCCTATTGGGATTTTGGACACCCGGGTGTGTGTTTTGACCCTTTAGACGGGTTTTTTTTAGATCCGTCATTTCAACGCCCAATCCAATCCGGAATCCAAATCGGATTCCGTCACTTAGCACACGTCAATTTAACCCACCCGGTCTTGTCGGTGTGAACGCCATGCCGATCGGATCTCTATTTAGGCTATTGGACCCCCTGGTTGTCTGTTTTGACCCCGTAGACTAGGGTTTTTTTAGATCCGTCATTTCAATGCCCAACCCAATTCGGGAATCCAAATCGGATTCCGTTAGTTTGCACACGTCAATTTAACCCAACCGCTTGTGTCGGAGCGAACGACACGCCGATCAGATCTCTATTTGGGATTTTGAACCCCTGGTGTGTGTTTTGACCCTTTAGACTAGGGTTTTTTTAGATCCGTCATTTCAACGCCCAACCCAATCCGGGAATCCAAATCGGATTTTGTCAGTTCGCAAACGTCAATTGACCCACCTGGTCATGTCGGAGCAAACGGTATGCTGATCAGATCCCTATTTGATTTTGGACCCCCTGGTTGTGAGTTTTGACCTTTAGACTAGGGTTTTTTAGATCCGTCATTTCAACGCCCAACCCAATCCGGGAATCCAAATCGGATTCCATCAGTTCCCATACGTCATTTTAACCCACCCGATCGTGACGGAGTGAACGCCATGCCGATCAGATCTCTATTTAGGATTTTTGACCCCCTGGTTGTGTGTTTTGACCCCTTAGACTAGGGTTTTAGATCCATCATTTCAATGCCCAACCCAATTCGGGAATCCAAATCGGATTCCGTCAGTTCGCACAAGTCAATTTAACCAACCCGGTTCTGTAGAAGTGACGTCATGCCGATCTGATCCCTATTTGGGATTTTGGACCCCGGGTTGTGTGTTTTGACCCTTTGACTCAGGTTTTTTTAGATCCATCATTTCAACGCCCAATCCAATCCGAGAATCCAAATCGGATTCCGTCAGTTCGCGCAAGTCAATTTCACCAACCCGGTCGTGTCGGAGCAAACGACATGGCCGATCAAATCCCTATTTGGGATTTTGACCCCCGGGTTGTGCGTTTTGACCCCTTAGACTAGGGTCTTTTTTAGATCTGTCATTTCAACGCCAACCCAATCTGGGAATCCAAATCGGATTCCGTCAGTTCGCATACGTCAATTTAACCCACCCGGGCGTGTCGGACGGAGTGAACGCCACGCCGATCAGATCTCTATTTAGGATTTTGGACCCTTTGGTTGTGTGTTTTGACCCCTTAGAGTAGGGTTTTTTTAGATCCGTCATTTCAACGCCAACCTAATTCGGGAATCCAAATCGGATTCCGTCAGTTCGCACACGTCAATTTAACCACCCGGTTGTGTCGGAGCGAACGGCACGCCGATCAGATCCCTGTTTGGGATTTTGGACCCCCTGGTGTGTGTGTTTTGACCCTTTAGACTCGGGTTTTTTTTAGATACGTCATTTCAACGCCCAACCCAATCGGGAATCCAAATCGGATTCCGTCAGTTCGCACACGTCAATTTAACCAACCCGGTTGTGTCGGAGCGAACGGCACGCCGATCGATCCTTATTTGGGATTTTGGAGCCCAGGTTGTGTGTTTTGACCCTTTAGACTAGGGTTTATTTAGATCCGTCATTTCAACGCCAACCCAATCCGGGAATCCAAATCGGATTCCATCAGTTCGCATACGTAAATTTAACCCACCTGGTCGTGTCGGATAGTGAACGCCACGCAGATCAGATCTCTATTTAGGATTTTGGACCCCCTGGTTGTGTGTTTTCACCCCTTAGGACTAGGGTTTTTTTAGATCCGTCATTTCAACGCCAACCCAATTCGGGAATCCAAATCGGATTCCGTCAGTTCGCACACGTCATTAACCAACCCGGTTGTGTCGGAGCGAACGGCACGCCGATCAGATCCCTATTTGGGATTTTGGACCCCCTGGTTGTGTGTTTTGACCCCTAGACTAGGGTTTTTTAGATCCGTCATTTCAACGCCCAACCTAATCGGGAATCCAAATCGGATTTCGTCAGTACGCACACGTCAATTTAACCAACCCGGTTGTTTCGGAATGAACGGAACGCCGATCAGATCCCTATTTGGGATTTTGGACCCCCGGGTTGTGTGTTTTGACCCTTTAGACTCAGGTTTTTTTAGATCCGTCATTTCAACGCCCAACCCAATCCGGGAATCCAAATCGGATTCCGTCAGTTCGCACATGTCAATTTCACCAACCCGGTCGTGTCAGAGCAAACGGCATGCCGATCAAATCCCTATTTGGGATTTTGGACCCCCGGGTTGTGCGTTTTGACCCTTTAGACTAGGGTTTTTTTAGATCCGTCATTTCAACGCCCAACCCATCCGGGAATCCAAATCGGATTCCGTCAGTTCGCATACGTCAATTTAACCCACCCGGTCGTGTCGGAGTGAACGCCACTTCGATCAGATCTCTATTTAGGATTTTGGACCCCATGGTTGTGTGTTTTTTCCCCTTAGACTAGGGTTTTTTAGATCCATCATTTCAACGCCCAACCCAATCGGGAATCAAATGGATTCCGTCAGTTCGCATACGTCAATTTAACCAACCCGGTGTGTGTCGGAGCGAACGGCACGCCGATCACATCCCTATTGGGATTTTGGACCCCCTGGTGTGTGTTTTGATCCTTTAGACTCGGGTTTTTTTAGATGCATCATTTCAACGCCCAACCCAATCTAGGAATCCAAATCGGATTCCGTCAATTCGCACACGTCAATTTACCCCACCCGTCAGGTCGGAGCAAACTGCATGCCGATCAGATCCCTATTTGGGATTTTGGACCCCCAGGTTGTGTGTTTTGACCCTTTAGACTAGGGTTTTTTTTAGATCCGCCATTTCAACGCCCAACCGAATCCGGAATCCAAATCGGATTTTGTCAGTTCGCACATGTAAATTTGAACCCACCGGCCATGTCGGAGCAAACGCCGATCAGATCCTATTTGGGATTTTAGACCACCGAGTTGTGTGTTTTGACCCTTTTGACTAGGTTTTTTTAGATCCGTCATTTCAACGCCCAACCCAAGCCTGGAATCCAAATCGGATTCCGTCTATTCGCACATGTCAATTTGACCCACCCGGTTGTTGTGAGAGTGACAGCACACCGATCAGATCCCTATTTGGGATTTTGGACCCCCGGGTTGTGTGTTTTGACCCTTTAGACTCATTTTTTTAGATCCGTCATTTCACGCCCAACCCAATCCGGAATCCAAATCGGATTCCGTCAGTTCGCACATGTCAATTTCACCAACCCGGTCGTGTCGAGCAAACGGCATGCCGATCAAATCCCTATTTGGGATTTTGGACCCCCGGGTTGTGCGTTTTGACCCTTTAGACTAGGGTTTTTTTTAGATCCGTCATTTCAACGCCCAACCAATTCCGGGAATCCAAATCGGATTCCGTCAGTTCGCACACGTCAATTTAACCCACCCGGTCTTGTCGATGTAAACGCCACGCCGATCAGATCTCTATTTAGCTTTTGGACCCCCTGGTTGTGTGTTTTGACCCCTTAGACTAGGGTTCTTTTAGATCCGTCATTTCAACGCCCAACCCAATTCGGGAATCCAATCGGATTCCGTCAGTTCGCACACGTGAATTTAACCCACCCGCTTGTGTCGGAGCGAACGACACCCGATCAGATCCTATTTGGATTATGGACCCCCTGGTTGTGTGTTTTGACCCTTTAGACTAGGGTTTTTTTTAGATCCGTC
>JACBKR010001012.1:0-47250 GCA_014218235.1 Colocasia esculenta
GCCAGAACCCTAATTTATGCAGAAACCATGCATACCAAGCTTCTATACATGCAATGTGTATGTGTATTATATTCACACTATCATCATGCAATACATACATTATTTACGTTTAATATAAACACATGTACACGTATTTATACTATTTTAATATCCACGTAAATACGTACATACATACTCAACACAATATACACACATAAATACGAAAAGAATACGACGGAAATTCGAGGGTCTTACAATTTATATTATATTATATCGATTGGTGACCAAATAACTTTCATATTATTCCGATTGATGTTTATATGATTTCAAACACATCAATTGATGAACAAATGTCTTTGGCGCCCAATGAAAATTCAAATTTCCTTTAAATATTTAAATTATTCATGTTGTGTGCTTTCTATTTTATCAGGGAAGGTAAGAAAGGTGTCAGTAGAAAAGGACTAAAAGGTAAGAAAGGGGTCTAGGTTGGTCGTGCTTGTATAGTGAGACTCTGTTCTCACGTTGTTGCTCTGTGGTTCCCGTAAGCTCCCTGTCTCGACGTGTACGTCGAGGGTTGCTTCCGCATGGTGCCCGACTCAAGAGGATAGCCTAGCATTATGTGCAATAGGGTGATTCAACACTAGAAGATTTTTTTTGTTTAATTGCTGGCATAATTTCGTAGTTGTAATAGGTGGCGCTTACAATTTATCATGAGTTAAAATTATCCAACTCTAACCAAGGGCTACTTATCTAGATCAATTCTAAGAGTTGAGTTTAGTGGTCTTTAATCGATTCTCATGTAACCATGAAAACCCATGCACACAAATCGAGATTAACCATTAATTATTTGTTCCATACCTTTTACATATCTATCTTGAATTGACATTTCTTATTGTCCAAGAATCAATTCTTGGTGGCTTTAAAGATCTAATGAGTCGTTTTATCTTGATATTATTTTATTAGTATTTTTCATTTAAACTTTTAATATTGTGTTTTTTATCATCCTTATATTTACTTAAATACCTAGAGGTGTTACAATAACTTCTAATCAGATATAAATGATAGCAAGCCAATTCAAGATATATCTTAAATGGAGAAGCAGTTACCTGGAGGAGTCCAAGTAAGAGACAACTACTGACTCGACCACTGAGGTAGAGTACATCGTTGTTATAGAGGCAGCCAAGGATGTGGTTTGGATGAATAAATTCATCACGAGTTGGGCATCATACTGAATTGTGCTGACCCAGTCCTTGTGCTTTGCAATAATAATGGGATAATAGCATTAGCGAAGGAGCCAAGGTCTCATCAAAAGTCAAAGCACATTTTAAGGCGGTTCCATCTGATTAGAGATATCATACCTCGAGAAGATTTGATTTTGAAAGAGTTTCATCCGAAGATAACACTGCAAACCCACTAACATAGTTGTTATCTCAAATTGTGTTTAAGCACAATTCAAGATGACGATCAATCATGCAGGTGATTAACTTTAGTGTAAGTGGGAGATTGCTAGTGTTTGGTGCTTTATTAGGTGTTATTAGTATTATGACATTTCATTCATTATGTCTATTATTATTATTACCTTGTAATGTTTGTGTATAATGAATATGCAAACTTGTGCAAATGAGAATTAGATCATAATAAGATTATGATAGTGAGATTGATTCTCAATAAACATAAGTTTATAATGTTCTCCGTCATAGGACACTTGGGATGGACATCAAGGGGCCGGATAGATTGGTGTGTGATACATCTGCCCATATGATGGAGGCAATTGATCTCACAATTACTTGTGTTGAGGCTCTAAGGATATTGTATAGTTACTCATTAAAGAATGAGTTTATTGAACTGATATGCTATTGTGAATCATGAATGGTAATAGATACATGACTTCCAATTAGGATTCTCTTAGTCACATAGTTTGATTGATCCTTAGGCTTGAGACACTAAGAATAACTTACAAGAGGATCTTTATACTTTGATGTCAGGTTTATAGGACCACTCTCCGCATGTCCAATAGAGTTTGACAATCGGATGAAGGGCAAATAATGTGAAGGCAATTAAGTTGTCAACATGGAATCATTCACTCTCAATATCATTAGAGAGAATGTTTGTTAGAGTTATACTCTGAAAATCTTTGGCCAAGGTTACTCGGTTTAGCAGAAAAGATTTCTGACAAATATGAATCAAAGTAGGACTTGGACCCCACCACACATAGGGCTTGACAATATGCCATTCCCACTTTTAATCTTGGACATTGGTTGAATAAAGGATTATAGTCACACGGTAATTGCGAACTTACAGGTTATAATAGATTATGATAATCCCATATATCCTTTGGAGGTCAAGGCACGTTGCAGCTGGTGCGATCCATGATTGATGGACTGAAGTGAATTAAAAGGTGATAATTAATTACTAAGTAAGAAGGTGTTTCAAAGTTACTGTTCGTGGCTATCCTGATATTAGGCCTTGAAGGTCACACATATTAGAGTAGTGAACAAGAGTTAGTGGAATAAATATGTGATAGTTATTTAGCCTTATTTCTAAGTACAAGACTTGAAATTGTCACACGAGTCTGTGGTTAGATTATCTAACTAATCCAATTCGGATTTAGATTGTTGGGCCAAGCTCATTGAGATAGAATAATCCAATCCTGATGTGAATAAGACCAACTAAGAAAACCCAATCTGAACAAGACCCATGGACAATTTGGTTCAGGTTAGAAATTGGCCAATATTATAAATGGAGGAGTAAACCCAAGTATTGGCCAAGCATCAAGTTTGGGTTTCCGCCTCCCTTCTCTCTCTTTTGTCTCTCTTATGCCCTAAGGTGGGAAGTGCACTCCCCTCTCTTCTACTTCAAACATAAGGAGCCATGTATGGGAAAGGCCGAGGTGTGAGGCGTCTTCATCAACTACTCAGATGGAACCCTAGAGGTCATACACGTTTGTGACTTCGATCCACAAGGAACTACTACATCAACATAAGAGTATCCATGGTCTCTACAAGGTGAAGATTGGATCTTCTCTTTATAGCTTAGCCACTCATACCCCGTAGCGATCCATGGAAGGAAATCTTATTTGAAAATATTTTAAATTTCGTTGTATTTTCGTCCTATCGGAGTTTCCTTATAGAAGGACGAGATCCATATCCTAAGATTCAGCCAAGGAGCCTTGTTGGAGGGAACAAGTGGGACCAAGTGGTTGTTGGGAAATTCCACTTCTGACTATTGTCCATATGGGCAATGAAAATGAGTTTGCCCCTCTAGGGAGAGAAATTCAAGAAGCTCTTGGAGGGTTGGGCTTTGAAGTAGAGTGGAGGGTGCCCCATGACAAGGCCTCTCTATCCAGGGCGGAGGGTGCCCTACTCCCATTGCCTAGTCTGCCTTACCATATCAAGACATGGTTCACCGACTACCCAACACATGCCTACTATAATAGGAAGTGCCGCCCTCCCCTTCGTACGTAACATGCCTCTCCTCTATGTCAGAGCAATCAATAACATCCTTAGAGCCTAGCCCACATCATAGGAGCTGTGCACACAGATTCACTGACATACTTTGGTGACCACTCTCGACAAACCCACGTCCAACCATTCCCCATGGCTAAGAAGGTGGTAATGCTCAAGAGATGCCCCCGACATATGGTTACAAAGAGGAATTATGAATGATGAGAGGTAAGAGGATCTTTCAAAGACAAGTTTTGAGACTCTAGTCCACACTGCAATAGAGAGGAGCACCCGAACCCTAGTACTCTCTCTCTCTCTCTCTCCTCTCTCTCTCTCTCTCTCTCTCTCTCTCTCTCCTCTCTCTCTCTCTCTCTCTCTCTCCTCCTCCTCCTTTGCTCCGATTAGTTTTGATTCCTTGACTTGAGCATCAGAGAATTTTTCTCTGAAACCACCTACCTCCTAACGATTCTTGTTGTTTGCATGTGTGAGGTGATGTTCTTTATATATAACAGATTTAAGAGTTTGTGGGGATCGGACAGTGGAAGCTCGCCAACTATTTTGAGCTCTACAAAAAAGTTAACTTTATCTATATGTAGTTAATAGAAATCTTAAATATCGCTTCATTTATTGAGCTTACTACAAAAAGGGCTGTATAAGTCCAATCTTTAACCAAATAATTTATTTCTGATCCCAATTAAAGACATTTCCTTTACAAAGAGGACATGCAGTTCAAACGTTTCTGTGGGCATATGACATGGGTTATGTCAGAATCATAGCGTTGCATTAGCTCCGAGCATGTTATTTACCCTTTCTTACCTTCAAAAAAAATAGAGAAACACTAATCGGTAGGCCTTGCATGTCACATCATAGGCATTGATTAATCAAGCACATGCAGCGCATTACATCTGCTAATGCACTAGCCATCACAGTACGTGCATGCTCTGTATTGTGACTCGAGCATAATGTAATAAATATTTCTCCAAAAAAATAAGTCAATAAAATTTTCTTAAAAATTACAGAAAATAAGTTGAAATTTAATTCCACCTCTCTCTCTTCTTTTTTTTTTTTTGATAGATGGAAAATTAAATTTTTCTCAAAGTTTTATTTAGAGTTCCTTAAGTCAAATGATATCTTTACTTCGTCATTGTCTGTCACACGAAGACTTACGACAAAGATTTAAGAGAATGTGAATGGGGTACTGTAATACCGCTGCATATCTTGGATAAGGAAAGCTCTTGCAAGACCCGAAAGTTTCCTGGGAATCCAAGTCACAACTTGACGTATCGGATCCTCGGCCGGGGTCGTCTTATTCGGTAGTCTGGCACATCTCGAACCACGCACATCAGCATCGAGCTGTGCGCTTGAATTCTCAGGAAGCTTCATGGTATAAAGATTTTTGGGGAATCCATTCCAAACAAAGAACGAACAGTAAGGATTCTGTGTAATTACAGTCATAATGGTGGATTCATCTCTTAATTTGGGATTCTGAAGCCACTCAAAATAATAACTAGGATTCTGTGGATGACGAACTTTGCCCGAATCAATCATTCCGTTCGATGCTGATGTCCCCAGTTAGCACCTTAAACAGGATAGAGTGCCCCCCACCCTCGCTTTCTGGCAAGTTAGAGAAGATGGTTATGGTTATAATTTAACATTTTAACATCTCATGTTACAGCATCATCTCTTATTGGAATGCCATACTGCCATCCTTTAGTCTTGTTAGTTTCCATAGTTGATATTTTGTATTCCCCAACTGGAGGGAGGGAGGGTAAAAGAGGCGGCACCGTGGAATACATGACTGCCCCTCTGGTGAGGATGGGTGCAAACGTCTGCAAGCAGGCACCAACTCAATGTTAAACTAGTCCGCCGGTTGGTACTATGTGCCATAAGTATCGATCCGACACGTGTCAAGATATTCGTGAGTCACAGCACCATTGATCTGTAGAGCTAAAAATTGGTTGATCGATAAGATAAAATCGGTCAACTGATTCATCTAGTGAACACTCCCAGATATCTAACAGATCAAAATCCAAAAATTGGTTGATCTATTTATATGAGGGTGAAAATTTGGTATTTAAATCTCATAATCTATTTAATTTTTAAAGAGAAATAAAAAAAAATTAATATTTTCGATCGATCAACCATATCAGAAAAAATTTGAGTCAGTAACAACCTTAACCCGCATATGCACACCATGCTTTTACGAAGGGAGAAGAAGATGGGGTAGGTTGGTAGGAAGACAGGGTCTGTCCTGCAGCAGAGCAAACAGCGATGGGGTGGGGCAGCTTCTTGTCTGCGTGCATAATAGTCCAGTGAACACCAAATCCCAGTCCCACCATCATCACAAGAACAAGGAACAGAAGAACTGCACCTTCTTCTCATCTCAGATCCACCTTGGAATTAGTCCCCCAGTTTATGGATTCAAGATGTTTGTTTTCAGAACACCACCCTGTTGATCCATCTAGCAGAGAAAGACTAAACACAAACACCTTCTTTAGTTATATTATAGAAGGGGAGAACCATCCCACTCTTTTCAGAAAGAGAAAAGTTTAGTGCACTTTTGTATTACACTTCAAGTGCAATATAACTAGGTAAAATCTATGTAACATTATTCACATGGGGAGTGATAAAGTGACAACCCAATTGTGGATGCCATATGAATTATTGACTAGTCATATTACACTTAAAGTACAATACAAAAATATACTAAATCTTTCTCTTTCAGAAAAAGGGGTCGTGTCCAATTTGCGCGCACACACACATAACCCATCACACTACCAAACAAACACCTTTTTTTTTATTACCTTTCTATCTGCCTCTCTTGTGTTCACACTCCTTTGCACCCACACCCCATCATCTGAGATTCTTCCCCTGCCTGTTGCAACTCCTCCCCACCTGCCACTCACCATGTCTTCTACCTGCTCCATCTCCCCTACTCCCGTCCCCATCATCACCACCCCCACAAACCCACCTCAGGATGCTCCACCAGGAACCTTCCCATCTCCTCCTCATTCTCCTGCTTCCTCTGGTACTACTGTTGTTCGGAGGGGGACGCCCCTCCTCTGCACTGCAGCAGGAATGCAGCAGCCCCGCAGCAGCTTCTGCTGCTCCGCAAGTGAGGGCAGGCTACTGGCTTGCCCATTCCAGCCACTACTCCCCTCCCACCCAGATCAACACCTCGCTCTACACCCACGTTTACTACTCGGCGCTGCCGCTGGACGTGGGCAGCTTCCATGTCGCCCCCCCGCCGCCCGACCAGCTCCCCGTCCTCGCCGCCTTCTCCGCCACCCTCAAGAACAAGGACCCCTACCTCAAGACTCTCCTCTCCGTTTCATCCTCTGCGGACCAGCAGTCCAACTCCTCCTCCGCCTTCGCCGCCATGGCCGGCAGTGCAACTAGCCGAGCCGGTTTCATCAACTCCACCATCGAACTAGCTAGAACGTACGGGTTTGACGGGTTGGATCTAGCGTGGTTGTTCCCTTCGTCTCCATCCGACATGGCCAACCTGGGTTTCCTGCTGGCGGAATGGAGGGCCGCCATCGAGGAGGAGGCTAAGGTCTTCTCCCCACCGCTGCTCCTCACAGCCACGGTTTACTTCTCTGCCCATCTGTTCGACGGCGCTTTCGACAATGTGGACTATCCAATTCAGGCCATCGGAAGCAGCCTCGACTGGGTCAATGCTCTCTGCTTTGGCTACCACAGCTCCGGCGACGTCACGGCCGCCGACGCTGCGCTCCATGATCTGCTGTCCCACCAGTCCACAAGCTACGGCATCTCCTCCTGGCTTGATGCAGGCCTCTCCCCCTGCAAGCTGGTGATGGGTATTCCTCTGTACGGGAGATCTTGGTTCCTCAAGAACAAGATGAAGAATGGGATGGGCGCCCAGGTGGTCGCCGCCGGTCCCAAGCAGAAGCTCAGCAACCAGACTGGGATCATGGCGTACTTTGAGATCGAGGAGTCCCTGGCAGACCCAGCTGCCCAGTTCACCTACGACGACCGGTCGGTGGCTTCGTATTTTCATACCGGAGACCTGTGGGTGAGCTTTGACAGCCCTGAGGTGGTGTCGGAGAAAATTGCGTATGCTTCGCAGATAGGGCTCCTTGGCTACTTCCTCTGGCCGATCAGTTTTGATAGCCGAAACTACACAATCTCACAGCAAGGTGAGCTTCCAGAGGTTTTTTCCGATTCCCGTGGCTGCAACCAAAGGAATAATTACTGACAAGTCTCTCCATGCAGCTTCAGATGCATTGCAGCAGAATTTTGCTTCTACGGGCAGAGAGGGCGACGGTGGCTATGAAGATGCCCTGACACCTGTTGAACTGCCACCACTAGATCTGGCCTCCATGAAATCGACAGCCATTGCCAATTCCATACAATATCTTTCAGCTGTTCATCTATGCAAATTGCATTCTTGTTACCTGTTTCTTCATTTTGCCCTGATGATTGTACAAGCAAATCTACTATACATAACGTAAAGAAAACGCCTTCCACCTTTTGCAACATCATCATTTGCAATGAGATGACATTGTAGAATAAAGTATACTGCCAGGAAAAATATTTATTATGGCTTATCCTTTTGGTGTCTTTCTTGGGGCTAGTGTATGATTGCATATATTTGATGTTCATGTAAAGTTATACAACAGCAGCAGTCCTGTTACTACCAGTGAAGCTTAAAACTGGATGCCTGCATTAGAGGATGGGCTAAGTACGCACCCAATGTCAGAGCAGTAATTGTCAAGTAGGGTAATCGTATGAATTCCATATAATAATCTTTGGGTAGCTTTTGGCGCCCATCAAGGATGGCTGCAAAAGGAACTATGCTTGTCCGTTCCTTCAATGTGTTGAAAGCTTCTCCATAGCGGATTGTCAGCCTCCTATCCCCATTCCAAACACCAAACAGGTGGTGTGCTATCAAACCAGCTGATGCTGCGATAGCTACGGAGTTCCCAATCCAGAGTGTATGTGCCAAGCACCAGATCACCTGCCCAACCATCTGGGGAAAGGAAAAAGAAGGTAGGTCATGTGCTCACCTACCATGGAAATAGGACCTGCAAGGTCTCTATGGAAAGAAACAAAAAACACTGCTTCTACAAGAGCAATCTACCTGTGGGTGCCTAGTAATTCTTGCAATTCCAGTTTCCCATAGATGCATCTTTGGCTTGTCCACAGCGGCCACTTCCAACAGGTTAAATGTGGAAGGATAGAGGAAGAAGAATGAGATGAAGGATGAGGCCCACACAAGTTGATGGACTCCAGGGACATCCTGGACCTGCCACAGCTGTGTGCCATCATAGCGGTGATTGATGAAATAGACCTGAAAAGAACCAGCCAGATCAGATTTACTTCTGATAAACACTAGTCATGTGCTCAATTATATCAGATTAGCTGAGCTAGGATCAATGAGAAAAAAAGTGGCAAAAGGCACAAGGAATGTAAGGTACACGGGCGTCTACAGGGTAATCAATGTGCAAAAAAACAAGACAAAAGGAATGCAAGAGGGAGAAATCTAGAGACACTTACAATAGTACTGACAGCTAATGGAAGGGAGATCCCTGCAAACAGAACACGGTATGCCCGTTCACCAATTAGCTTCTCACCAGCATCTCTCAGACTTGCCATTCCACTGTGAACTGTAGCGAAGATGAAAGTAAGAAGCAACATTGTGACCTGTATAGAAAATGAGAACAATGAGAATGCTTGTGAACAACCTAAAGAAAAATCAGCAAAGTGAGAACTCAGGAACATCACGGCTTATGAATTCATGGAAGCATTCAGGATTTACACAAGCACTCGAACATATACAGTAGTGATTAGAAGAGAGAACACTGGTTCTCACTTTTATAATCTAATCCACTGCAACTACAAAACGGTGTTTCCTGGGTTTCTCTTTCTGACGTATAAAGTTAGCGATCTAAAGCTCTACCTCAGAACTGGCCAATGAAATTTGTTTTTATCTCAGTACGAAAGGAAATGCTTGATTGTGTAACCGGAAATAAATGCTTGCAAAGTTTGGACTTGAAAGACATGTCCTGTGTTTTTAGACATAGGGCATTTCTACAAGATTCTGGAAACCCAGAAAGTCCAACTTCAAGGGACATATTCTGATATCACCGCTTGCTCCTGCATGGATTGATACAATGAGAAGGGGAGATGTCCATTTCCATTACTTTTACCAGAGAAATGGCATCTGCAAACCAAAAACAAGGTCCCATTTACAGCACAAAGGACCACAGTAAAATTAAAAGACCACAATCAAAGCCAAATTACTCATTCCTCCGTGGTTCTCCTTTACTCCTTGCACAAAAGCTGAAAAGATGAGCACCTAGCACTGTTTAAGTAACCGTGGACATGGTTTATCTTTAGAATAATATCTTAAGCTCAAAGAAGCAATTATGGTTAGCTAAAAACAAGTATGGGTGAAACATTATAACAAGAAAGCCAAGCTACACTGACGTATGCTCATAGAAAGCACATGAAAGGTGAATTTTAACTCTCCTAAACCACACAAAGTGGCCACCACTCTTCAAGAAATGCTTCTAGAACCAATGTTGGCAATTAGAGTATGTTAATGCGGTTTCCTTTTGCCAGTATTAACATGCTGATAGCTCAGATCCACAGACTACATTTTTCTAGTGCACCTCTCATTTCAAAAAACTTGTAAAACACCAAGAAAGAAGAGTAAGAACAAGCAATTAGGTGAACTGATTCTAGGCAAGACTGCAGTAGTACAAAGCAACCCCAATAAGTGCCAGCTCAGCATGCAGATCCAGATATCTTGGAAATTCAGCATTGTAGAACCCATTATTTCCCATCCCCTCATCTAACAAGTTAAAGAATTTGGGCATTTTTTAAGACATGGCTTCAATACATACTAAAACCAGCTAAATCTACACCTGCAAAGCCCGTACTTTATGACTTAACTGACTCATGTATAGACATCAGCTTATCTCTATGTGGAGTAAAAGTAGGGATAAGCCTGTTTGGACTGAGCCCGCATAGTTTATGAATTAGAGCATATCGGCATCAATTAATCCCTACTTTGGAAAGAAGAAACCGTATTTTTGTGGGACATGCTAGATTGATGAGGAGAAAGGAAAGCCCATCTTTGCCTCCCATCACTGGTGATGAACCAGATGCCTCTGCCTCCTGCCAACACCACCACCGTCAGCCATTGGTGTCTCCAGTGTCACCACTTCTTCCATTCCCCATCTTATCACTACTGGGAACCTGACAACCCCGGGGAGGTTAGTACATAATACCAGAAGTAAAAGATACTTAAATCTTGTAAAAACAACCTGAAGCAAAAATGATGGGGACCGTGACTCGTGACGGACGCAAAACGAGACTTCAGACATTCAGAGATGTATTGACATCAATTTTATTTTATTATGTACTTTTATTTTAGTGGAGTCTGATTTAGCCAGGTAGAATTAAATGTCTAATTTTATGGTAAGTGGGGCTTTCAGGGATCAGATATGAGGGTCTTTTGTCCTTTTTATTTTTGTTGCAATTTTGCTGTAACTTTAGGGGTATTAGGGTCTTTTGATGTTTGGGTAGGTGAGATGGGTCTGAAAACTTCTCACTTCTTTAAATATCTATGTACCCTCATCTGTTGAGGCATTGAATGCAAAGAAGAAAAAAAAGAGATGGTTTAGTATTCCCGCTCAGAGGGGCGCGCCCCTGTCCCCCCTCCTCCCTTCCTTCACCCCTTTCTCCGTCGACCCTCTCTCCTTCTCTCCCTCACGGCCTTCTTCCCCCTTCCCCGTCCCGCATCAACTGGTATCAGAGAACCCATGGTCCGGCCCTTCTCCTCGGTCATCGTCTTCTTCGGTTCGTCTGCCTCGCCTCCCCATGAAGCCAGCGCCCGACCTCAGCATCGCGCGGCCACCCCACGAGAGTTCCGCGCCGGCTCTCCCGCATCTGTTCCGCCATCGCCAGCCTCCTGTGGCCCACCTGCTCCGGTCCCCACGCCTCCGCTGCCTCCCTGCGAACCCCCACAGCACCAGCAGCACCCTGGCCAGCCCCCCTCGTCCGCGCGCGGTGCTACCTGCACGAATCCCCACCTCTCCGCCTCCCTTCCTCTCCTGCGCACACGCACACCCTGCCGGTTCTCTCTCCCACCGGTTCTCTCTCTCTCTCTCTCTCTCTCTCTCTCTCTGCAGCTTTCTCCCTCTCTCCCGCCGGTTCTCTCTCTCTCTCTTCTCTCCAATCTCTCTCTCCCTCTCCCGCAGACCCTCTCTCTCCCCCCCGTGGCGTTCCCTCTCTCCCGACGCCTTCTCTCTCTCCCCCGTGCCTTCCCACTCTCTCTCCACTGTCGCGCCCCCTCCCTCTCTATCACTCGCCCCCCCCCCTTCGACCTCTCTCTCTTCCCGTTTTCTCTCCCTCCCGAAGTCCACTCTCCCTCTCCCTCTCCTGCGCCATCTCTTTCTCTCCCTCGGTGTGTCCCCTCTCCCTTCCCCGCCGCGACGACCCCCCCCCTCTTCGGCCACTCTCTCTCCTCCCGTTTCCCTCCCTTCTCTCTCCCCCACACTGTCTCTCCCTTTCCGCGTCTGCCCTCTCCCCCTCGCCAGTGCAGCGATCGGCGGCTCCCCGCCGCCTTCCCCCTGCTCGCGACGCCATCGCAGGGCCGCGCAGGCTTCCCCCCTCCCCCCTCGCAGTCCAGCGTTCCCCCTCCCCGTGTGCTCTCCTCCTTCCCTGGAAACCCCCCTGCACCGGTTCCCCTCATCCCCGCACTCCCTTCACAGCCGCGCTCGCGGGCCCCGCGTCGTGCGTGCCGGGGTTCTCCATCTTGCGCCGCCACCGCGCCGGACCAGCCTCGCCACCGGCCTTCCCCTTCCGCGCTGGAGACCAGAAACCGCAGGATCGCGCCTACTCCGTCGCGCGGAGCACCCCGAGCCGCCGGACAGCCCCCCCCCCCCTCCGGTCCTCCATCGCGCCGAACTTCCATGGCTATTGACTGTGCCGGCCTCGTCGCGCCGGGCCCCTGGGACGGGTCCCGCTTTCCCCGCCTCTGCGCGCCCCGCCCCCTGTTCGCAGACCACGAACGCCGCGAGATCCTCACCCTGTGCGCCACTATCCAGAGGATGGTTGCTGAATGTTCGAGCGTGCGTTGGAAGCTATCTGAAGACCCCATTTGGATCAGTATCAAGAATGATCTTCGCGAGTTACGTGATATGTTTGCTACTGCACTACAAAAGACGGTTTATGAGACAGATCCCGCCTTGGATGTCAAGTGTGAAGAGCAGGAGCAAGTAGTGATCTATGAGCCCGACGCAACATTAGCCGACGAGCATGAAGTAGAGATGCGGGTATGGTCTAAGTTGCAGAACTTGCATAATGGTCAAGCGACGCCACAGAATATGTTGTCGGAGGCTTCGTCCTAGTGTCAGATAGTT
Organism: Colocasia esculenta; assembly: GCA_014218235.1. Taxonomy (NCBI): domain Eukaryota; kingdom Viridiplantae; phylum Streptophyta; class Magnoliopsida; order Alismatales; family Araceae; genus Colocasia; species Colocasia esculenta. The sequence continues at coordinate 12,818 of JACBKR010001012.1, forward strand.
GTGTTTGCACTGAGTCTGAGATAGATGACACTTGGAATCCTAAGTTGTTCTCCCTATCGGGTCTTCAGTCGATATCGTATTGTGTGTTCGCGGAAGATCATCCTGCTGGTTCACCTTCTACTGTCGTGGTTGACTTCGAGTTTACTCTCGAGGATTTTGATGTGGTGTGGCTAGATTTCTGTGAGGCATACTCTGGTCGACAATTCAAGATTTGTGATATTACGTTTTGTATGGTGTGTTTCACTCATGATCTTGTGTTTATCTTCCTCATACTTCGACACTTTAAAATTCGAGGGTGAATTTTTTCGAAGTGGGGGAGATTGACGGGGACCGTGACTCGTGAGGACGCGAAACGAGACTTCAGACGTTCAGAGATGTATTGACATCAATTTTATTTTATTATGTATTTTTATTTTAGTGGAGTCTGATTTAGCCAGGTAGAATTAAATGTCTAATTTTATGGTAAGTAGGGCTTTTAGGGATCAGATATGAGAGTCTTTTGTCCTTTTTGTTTTTGTTGCAATTTTGCTGTAACTTTAGGGGTATTAGGGTCTTTTGATGTTTGGGTAGGTGAGATGGGTCTGGAAACTTCTCACTTCTTTAAATATCTATGTACCCTCATCTGTTGAGGCATTGAATGCAAAGAAGAAAAAAAAAAAGATGGTTTAGTATTCCCGCTCAGAGGGGCGCGCCCCTGTCCCCCCTTCTCCCTCTCCCCCCTCCTCCCTTCCTTCACCCCTTTCTCCGTCGACCCTCTCTCCTTCTCTCCCTCACGGCCTTCTTCCCCCTTCCCCATCCCGCATCAAAAAATACCATCATTACCTATATTTATAAACTTTAATAATAACCAAGTTATTTACATGTCTTCATAGAACTTTACTGTGAACGAAGCTGCAAAAACCATTGTCTTCACAATCATATTGGCCAATACAAAAAACCACACACAATTGGAAAACACAATTTTTGTTCGATATCTTAGCATCAAGGTTTCTCTCTTCCCACAGTAAACCATCATAAGCTTTGTCCTTGTCTGTTCAAATCAACTATGATTTGAACTAACAGAAATCCTTCTCTAAAACCCACCAGATGAACCCCATTGATGCTACATCTGCACTCCAAAATTAAATAAAGACCATATGTAAGGCGTCATCCTTCATGAAACTCATTGTTAACTGTTGCCATGGAGATATAACTCATTCATCTCTGTCCCGCAACCTCACAAAATAATGCACAAGTCAAACTCCTTACAATTTATTCTCGTTCCTACAGTGGTTACTGTGTAATTTGTTGTCAAGAAATATACTGTCCTCTAAAGTTTACCAAAACGGTTGGATCAAAGTTTTATCAATAATCAATAAATCCACAGATTTAGAAGCTTCATTTGGTTGCTTAACCTTTCATTTATCCACTTCACACATAGTTTAAATAAGTGAAGGACAACTTATGAACTAAGATCACAGTTTTACCAAGGATAGACAAACTACGACATTCCATAGCCAAACTCACTGAAGTAATAAAATAGGCAGGGGCATTTTGAAGAAGGAATGGAGAACCATGAAGCAGTTTCTCTTTCACGGCTGTGAAATCTAGGTGTCAATGGACACTATGAGGCATAGGTGCAGCGTATCTTCAAGAAATCTGTTATGCCAGGGGGGACATTAGGCCAACTGGGCAGAGAGACAAGCTTTCATATCCAAGAATCCAATGAAATAGAAAGAAAGTGAGAATCTTGGCAATAGGAACCTGAGCAACATTCATCACAGACTTATTGTAAAGTTAATACTTGGAGAGACATATTCTATATAACGAGCACTTACACTGCTAGCCAACTAATAGAGGGAGTTGATAGACAATTTAGGAGGAGATGGATGGGCTAATTTAGTCCAATCCTAAATGGTTAGAAAGTGTTCATCGCTGCTAACTCTAAAAGTAATGCAAGCTTAGATAACAAAGACTTTAAACTAACATTTGCTAGACATGATTATCATGTGAACTGCAGTCTTGAAGATGCAACCTTTAGTTTTGATTTGAGATATAGATTTTGCCAATGCAAATATCTTTTTCAAGAAGATAGAAGAACAACCAATGACCTTGGAAAAATGTCAAAGAAGAGTCAAATTAAACTTCTTCTCTCACTAAGAGGAATGGTATACTGATTATGAATAGAGTTCTCACCATTAAATTTCTCAGTTAGCAAAGATGTACGAAGAATTATGGGCCATGTTTCCACTGAATTTTAACTTGTGTGATGGACTTTGGAGTTTCTTCAAAAGTATCAGAATCCAGATGGGAGGAAGCACATCAAGCCAGATTATCAAGCTTTTGCCACATGCCCCATGTAATAGTCGATCTGTGCATGGAGGAAGAGCGGTGCACACGGTTCAAAAGAAAGTACAATATAGTAGAAAACGCATTTATTCTTCAGCTTTCTATCCATTACATGACTGAAATAGGTATGTTCTTCAGATACCAACGGAAAAATGGAAGGAGGTGGTGTTTTGTATAAACTGGTTACTTTAATTTTCTTTTCTCTGAAGTTTGAGCTGCGAGGAACCTCACCTCTCTTCCACGTCTTACCTTTTTACCTCCTCTATAAGCTTCTTAATAAAATCGCTGGTACAAACGACAACTTTTGTGTGTGTGTGTGTGGGGGGGGGGGGGGGGGGGGTGAAGGAAAAAAAAATACAAATTTCAGGTGCTTATCACGTAAAAAGGGGAATTCCTTTTTGTTATCCTCAAACAAGATCAAAGAGATCCACACGGCAAAACAAGGGAAAAGGGGTTGCACATGAAAACGTAAAAGCATGTTAAACTCCCACTGTGTAAACGTTGTCTAATTGTGTATCCAGTTACAAGAACTTTAGAACGGAAATGTGATCTTTCAAGGAATATTTCCTTTGGTCCGATTCCATGAAAACTTCAGAAGTGGAAGATGCCCAAAATTAGGACACTCTGCGGTCCTCCTTGTAAAGCTCAATCACAAAGACTATGTGAAGTTCAAAGCAAGCGAAAGCAGCAAAGCGAGCTCACCTCGGGGCTCTCGGATGTCCCAGAAACAGCGTTGATGAACGATGAGCCAAAACCCGTGGATGGGTCGATCCAGACAATGTTGAGCGCCAAGAGGACGGCCCCCAGGATGCCCGTAAAAAGCACCCACGATACAACACTCTGCTTTCCCAGCTCGAACGCCGCAGAGTCCTCCCCCACAGTGACAGCCTCTACTCCCTCCCCTCCATCATCCCCCTCTCTGATCGAAGCGCCGCCGGCGCGAACCCTCGTAGACAGCGACGGCGGCCGGCGCAAATCAGCGGCCCGGAGCCACTGGAGGTTGACGAGATGCGGGTCCGGCCTCAACTGTCCCGAGGAGCGGGGAAGATGAGAAGGGAGACCCAGAGGGAGCGGACGGTGGACCCGGCAGCCGGAGGCAGGGAGTAGAGTTGGTGGACCTGATACCAGGGAAGAGAGCGCCATTGAAGCAGCAAGCATCGAAGGAAGCAGAGGAAAAGAGAGGTATTTGTCGATGGAGTGCGAGAGAGAAAGAGAGAGGAAAGATGCTTTTGGACGTATGCTCGGAGGAGCAAGGATGCTTTGGAGGGGGAGCTTTGGACGATGGTGGTCTGCTGCTTTGGAGGGGAGGGGAGGGGAGGGGAGGGAGCAGCAGCAGAGCGAGCGATGGCTGGGAGGAGGGTGGTGGATAGCTACCGGTGGGTGCGGGAAGCGGCGAGTGCCGATGGGGCCCCTTGCCCATAAACTTCTTTAAAAAAAGACTTTTTGAGTACACCAATAAACGTCCCCCCAAGAGAAAGGCATTATAACCCCAAAAATAGTAATGATTGTAGAGGAGAAGGTGAAGACATGCACACATCTTATAAAAATATTTCTCAAAATGAAAATTCTTGGGAACTTTATACGCTCATATGCAAAGAGTCCCCATATGCTCAACATAAAATTATGGGGTTTTTGTTATATAGTAATTATTCAAAAGGGAATAGACTAGATAGTTTTGAATCTGATGTCAATTTAATGATCGATCATGCATCGTGTTGAGTAGTAATGGCAGTAATTCTCCATGGAGACAGCTATGGAGTGCATAAGTTTCTATGTGTAGGTATTGAACGGTAATAATTGATGATATTATCTTGACATACGAAGAAAAAAAACTAAAATGGTAGTTTATTATTTTGAGTTTAATGACGGAGATCTAGATTATTTCTTTGATTTTAAGATTTTTATCTAATTATGTGACAATGTTATACATCTAGTTGTTTCCTCACACCAACACTCATGGTGCACGTGTGTTGCACATGTGCATGTGTACGACTTTAACGTCTATAACTAGTGAAGAGGATCGTTCTCAAATTGGGTTGCAAATTGTCAGATGATATTTGGGATGAGAAACTCTAAGTACTATTCTCTCTTTGGATTCTACAGAGGAAAACAAAAGATCAAGAGTTCAAGATCGGAGAACTTAGAGAAAACCCTCCAATACCTAAATCAATAAGAGGCAAAAATGTAAGATAAGAGAGCGAGAGGATTCAAGATCGCTCTTCACCATTTGTGTTAAAAAAATTATACTTGATTAGGAGGGATCCCTAGGAATTATATAGATGCTTATCTTCCCAACGGTTCTACAAGATTTGATAGACGATCAAGTTGGACTAGGGAACGTAACTCCAAGAGGAGTGACCATTTACTCTTATCTTGATCCTCCGACATTCTCCGTAATATTTGTCTTTTAATGGGATCTGCCATCTATATCTTCAGGTAGGAGTCTTGGTTGATTTGATCTCTTCTTGGTCATATGAATAATCCACAAGATTGATCCTCTGTACTACATAAGCTAAACGTCTCTATTGTCAAGAGTTGTCGAACTAAGGGCCTTCTTGAGCTAGAATGGATCTTCAGGTTATGGTTTGACCGATCTGAAGGTTTGTCGAGCTTCATTCCTATCTTAGCACGTTTCAAAGATACTGCTTTGGTTGTTATCCACTTGCCTAAGATATCCCCTTAAGGACTCCTATCGCGCCAAGGGGTCCTATCCTATGGGTGGTAATATGGGGCTTAATTGTGCTTCTTGGGCCCTTCTTACCATCTAGGCTCTCATTAGGGGGGTGACATTGTGATTAATGGGCTATCATCTATTGGGCCAAGTTCAGCAAATGGGCTTTACGATTTGAGCTGAAGGGTCGAGATTTTCTTCTCCATTTGCCCCCTTCTCCCAAGCTAAAAGTAGTTAGCTCAGAGAATATGCTTTTTTTTTTGTAAATACAAGGGTTGGGCTTTCTCAGTTTATATGCCACTCAATGGCACACTCTATGGAGGCATATCACTTTGTGGCTTTAATGGCACCACTTCTCGAAGGTAGAGGTGATGATATCATGCACCTCCCCCTTTACATTTTACCTGCAAGATATTTGCGGCCTCTTCCACATGGACACTGCCATTTCTTTGCATTTTTATCAAGACATCTGAGGCAATGATCACATATTTCATGCCTCGATCCTGTTGCTTGCTTCTTTAGCTTGTGGGGACTTTTAGGTTTCCGAGAAGGTGGGTTTTTCAAAAGATGAAACTCTCTTAACGTTTTGCGAGTGTAAGTACCATGCTCAAATCATCAAAGGTTGCCTTCTATGTTCAAACTATCCTCATCTTTCGAGCTTCCTCTCACCATTTCTTGCCCTAACCTTTACGTCAACATTGTCGTCTCCTATGATCTAGCCAGAGATCTCGATGAGTCTTATTTATGCTTTAGGTGAGCTAAGCGTGAGATAATGCTTTTACGCTTGGAGATGTTGCCTTAGTGATGACAGAGGTTGTTCGATCTCTTCCTTCTCCTACTCCTTCTTCAAGCTCATCTTCCACATTTTCTCCCACTTCCATTGTTGACCAAGAAGCTTCTTCTCACAGTGGTGAGATGGATCAGAGGTCTGAAACTGCTTCCATTCTTTCCTGCTATGATGTCCATAGAAAATTTACTATAGATGACATTGAGGAACTCCTTTTTGTCTATTGTGTCCCTTTGGAGCACCATTTCCTCCCAACTTCATCGGGTGAACTTAGTGTTGGCCTACGACAACACAATAGAAGGGGGGGGGGAGGGGTTGAATCAATGCTGCAAAATTACCGCTTAAAAATAAAACATTTGGCGTGGAAGTGTTAGTTAGAGATTAAGCGAAGTTAATAAGATAGGTAGTAATCAAATAAGGCAATCATACAAAGGACACAAAGATTTATCCTGGTTTGGCACCTCTCTTAATAAGAGCCCTACGTCTAATCTCTAAGTAGACTCTGGGATTTTACTAATAGGGGGTACAGTCTCCCCAAAGTGTTGGATCGATGGCGGTAGTGTTTTTCACCTAGAGGGGGGTGAATATATGTTTTTCGTTGCGGAAGCTAATTCTAAAGGCACTAACACACGTTAGTTATGTTAGTGTAAACAAACCATAACAGAGACAAGAGAATTTTATCATGATTCAGATCTTCCTCCAATAGAAGTCTTACGTCCAGTCCCCAAGCCAATAGCTTAGGATTTCACTATCTTTTTTAAAGGTACAACACCCCAGTTTTTAGCTGATCTTCCCTTCAACACTAGGGAAAAGACAACCCGCTAGATACACTATCATTCCCTTCTACAAAGGAGAAACAAACACCAAAACCACTTTGGCCTTCCCTCTTCTAGAGGGGTTCACACCCTGCTCAGCAGGTCTTCCCTTCTACAAGGGGTATTATCATGCCCCGATGCGGAATATCGAAACGTGAGATAGCTGCAAGTAAGCGAGTATAGAGCGTATAATATACATCAAATATTAGACAATTGAATAACACTAAATTAAATATATTTTATTGATAATTCAACTAATGTCTATTATAACCACTAATCTAGAGCTATTACTTAGGGCCCAATTGACATCATTTTATTGAAGAAAAAGTAAGATACTAAATTAAGAATTCTAACATAATGCTAATACGCCAGGGCACTCTTGCATCACTCCTGGTCATCCCCTTCCTCGTGAGCGTAGATATCTTCCTCAGTCTCACCTAAGAACACATATCAAATAACGCAGGGTGAGCGATAACGCCCAGTAGGACTTAATTACATGGTCAGACATGCTTTAAGTGATTAATATATTAAAGAGCAGAGTAACTAATGATAGAGAAAGAGTCAAGTAACGTCAAGCAAGTAATGTCGAGCAAGTAATAACACAATAGCGTGATTCAAATAGCACAAGTACCAAGTATAGCATAGAGAGCATGATGGCTATAACACGAATAGCACAATATTATACATGATAACACATAGCACAATGAGTCGACTATAGCATAGCACTTTGATTGTCATTAGATAGTCGAGATAGATAACACTTGAGTGTAATGCCAAACACTCTGGTCAATTAACTCTCGCATGCACTAGCACTTTTGGGCGCACCTCCGAAGATCAGACTGGGCCCATTTTATATTATCAAGCATTAGTCATGTTTGTTATCTTTAGACAATCAGTCAAATGGCCATAGAGAGTACTACGAATAGATGAGAATATTTGAAGAATAGATGAGAGTATAGAGAGAACGTGAATAGAGTATAGATGAGAACTACGGTTCATATGCATAAAATGACATTAAAATAGCGATAGTAACGGTTGCACAACACGCACAGTTGTGTGCTGGCAGTCTGATAGAATCACTAACCATCTGCTGGCAGTGCTATGAACACCGTCCAGAAGTCTAGTGTGACCTCAAGGAGAGAGAGAACTCTAAGGCCGTTGGATCATGTCGATCCCTAAGGGTAAATAAGTATTGATGTACAACCAGCTCGTTGGCCATAGGCGTACGCCGTAGCCAAAGAATCTTACGCAGGCCTTGAATAAGGATTACCTAGTTCGAATAAGAGTCTTCCTAAACAGAGAGTCCATCCAGGTCAAGAAAAGTGTGTATAGAAAATATTTGTCCATCTTGCCTTGAGTGCTCAAGGGCAGAGGAGCATCGATAACGGTATCCAAAACACGAGAGAAACGAAGACAAATCCATTATTAAAAAATGGGGTAAAGATGTACAATTATTGAAGTAAATTACCAGATGTATTATGAAATATCTTAACACTATGGCAAGTCATATTGGATGGTTTCTAATGTGTGCATGTGATAGAGAAATCATGGATATGAGAGCATCAAGTGTATGACTTTTAATAAAATCTTTACATGTTCATGATTAGATAACCTCTTTTACTGCGTTTTAGAGTTAATATGAAGTATAGACACAGTAACTAGACAAGAACAAGATAAACTAGGGGTTTATGCACAAAAGTCTAGAACACGACGTACCCTTTTGAAGGAACGTGACAGGGTCGGTTAAGATCGCGACAGAGGCTTTAAAGGAACGCGACAGGGCTTCTAGGACAACGTGCAGAATGCGACGCAGGGCCCCGTCATGTTAAGAACGCGACGTGATACCTAGTCACGACCTAGTTGAGAACGTAACCTATCAGGCCATCGCGTTCTCAGGGTCTCTGCCCGATCCCAATTGGAAAATCAGAACACCTTCGATTGCAGTCCAATCTTCCAAGGGTTTAACACAGGGACTTTTAAAAATAGAAATCTCGATGGATACTTGATGTAAAATCATGAGACCAATTTTAAACGAAACTAGACTTGCAGAGGTATAAACAACAAGGAGTGATTTGAATATTATCATGGTATCAACATGTTATGATCAGGTTCTTTCATGATGAACCACAAATATGACACAATGATGAAAAGAGATTTAATTCGAAAATGTACTTGATAGGAATTGGGAAAAAGTATATCAACAGGTTCTAGACATCATGTGATATGTATAGTAAAAGTTTCATGGCACAAGATAAAGTATAAACATGGATTTAAAGAGAACATGATGGTTCAGGTACATATTCTTAACAGAACTTTAAACATGAAATTAACAAGATAGACACGATAGAAATTGGGAAAAATAGAGGACTTTTGTTCCTGAGATCAAGAACAACATATAGACGAGTTTAATTGAGTTTTGCTTGTGAGATTGCCTATCTTTGGACGAGTTAAACTTCTAGGGTTATGAATGTCAAGAACACTTGAAGCTCTCCTTCCAAGCCTTCTCCTCTATGAATTCCTCTTCCATTGGCCTCCTTCCCACTCCAAGAGATCTCAGATGAACATTAGGGTCGGCCATGGGGGTTTGAGGGTGTAATATCTTGTACGTTCGGATCGTAGTTTACCAGGTTTAGGGGCAGTGTGTGGCCCATTGTATGAGTGTGTGTGTGTGTGTGTGAATGTGTGTTTACAGGTTGGTGTGGCAGGTTGGGAGGCTGGAGGGTTGGAAATTCCAACCCAAACAGACCTCTGCTGGGTTCATTAAGAACGCGACCAACACAGTCGTCGCAATTCTTATATGAACGCAAAAACCTGCACCGTTGTGATTTGGAACTGCTTCTATGTGAGAGCGGATGCATGCGCGCCACGTGGTGCATGCAGGGGAGTCAGGGCTGAATCGCGTCGTTGGGGTACGTCGCGTTTCTAAACGCGACGGCCCAATACGTCGCAGTTTAAACTCTATGTATTTTGGGCTTTTGCCCTAGGATGAACAGTGCAGTTGCATGTTCAACTAGAGGAGGTTTTGCTGAGGGATTTCTGGGCGATTTCTGCTGTTTTGGTGTCTGTTCAACATGGTTCCGCCGCGAGTAGGTGCTTCGGAGTGCGGGGAATGTCCGGACGGTGTTGGGTTTGCGTTTCCTCTGTTGATAGGGGAACTTTACCCTGTTTTCTCTTGTCTGGACTATATAGATTAGGGTTTGTGGATTTTGATTTGGAAATCATGCAAGCATGAAAGAGAGTATGTTTAGGGTTTTATATGAAGGTTTAATTCCTACTTTATCAGTCCGTACAATGGTGTGGCATGATTTCCTAAATGATAGTTTAGGGTTGGTTTCTGCTGTCTGAAAGGCGACGGAACCAGTTGTCGCATTTTGTGAACGCGACGACCTGGCCCGTCGCGATTCAGGCCTTAAGGTGACGGGTTGGTCCATCGTGATTCAAACACTGATTGGCGACCACTGTGTTGGATGCGATTTAGAATGTGGCCACCCGAGCTCTGGGGTTCTGTGGCCAGTCTGACTGGTTTCTGTTGTACATTGCTTGGGCTGTGTTGGCTATGCAATGTAGGGTCTGTATGGGTTGTGTCGGATTACACTGTGGTTGATAACGATGGGTTTTGTTTGGAAATGTGTGCATAGCGAGTTGGGTTGTAACGCCTTCCGTGGTTACCTCTCCAGTCAGTTACCCAGGCACTGGGTGCTCGGGTTTTGTTCCGGTATGGTGAGTACCGTCAAGGTTTGTGTCGTCTTCCTAGACACCATCACTCCTAAGTTTGAGTTGTACATCCGGCTAAGGGAAAGACAATAGGGGGCAGCGACTCATGTTTTGTGGGTGTGCGGTCGCTTGTAGCACGCTCGTGGTTTGGAGACGGACACCAGTAGACGTACTGTGTTGCCCAGTTGACGAGCCCAGAGGGGGGGTGAATGGGTCTTTTTAAGTTTAATCTAGGAGATACCTGTAACCAAAAACAATCACACAAACGATCTTTGAACTACGTTAGCTACAGTTAGTTTAAATAACAATCACGCGCGGAATACAAACACACAACACAAGGATTATCCTGGTTCGGACTTCCTTTCCTTAGGAGTCCTACGTCCAGTCCCTGAGCAACAACTCAGGATTTCACTAACTAGGGAACAGTCCCCCTAAGGACGCTACAACACCCAGCTCAGCTGGTCTTCCTTCCCACTCGAAGGGAACAACACCCTGGATGCCACCAGGTCTTCCTTTACAACCGAAGGGAGCAACACCCTGGATACCACCAGGTCTTCCTTCACACCCGAAGGGAACCACACAGAGAAGATTAAAATGACTTTCACGCCCCTAGATCCAGCTTTTGATAAGAGAGGATCTGAAGCAACTAGAACTGAGAGCGAAGAGATTATGAACAATTTACACTCTCAGAACTGAACAGGCTCTCTCAAGATTTTCACAAAACTAGTGGAGAGCAAGAGAGCAAAAAGGCTAAAACAAAGTGAAGGATCTTGGCTCTCGATTTTCTTCAGAAGAATTTGAAAAAGTCTCTGGATCGATAATTCTTCTATTCTTCTGTCTTGTATATATATATATCTTCAATTTGAAATCTAGTCGTTGAAGAGACCGTTGTCTCTCTTTTGAGTAGTCGTTAGACTGACTGACATCTAGAGTCTTGGAAGCTTCTGTCACAGTCTTTTGATCACTTGAGCACGCAAAGGGATAAGATCCTCAAAAGATATCCGTTGGCTTCTATTTGTCTAACGTTGTACCATGAAGTTACATCAAAGGTCTGCACAGATGTCAAACTCAAATAGCAGACAGATAGGTTGTCTCTGATATCAGTCAACGTCAGCAGCAATAGTCAAGAAAATAGTAATGCCAACTGGCTTAAGTTTAAAGGACGTTATCAGAGTAGCACGATAAATGATGATATAGTCTGCATGCATGTAGAGATACGTTCAGATCTCATAAATGCAAAAGCGTTAGAGAGATGTCTACGTGGCTTTTGACTGGTCAATGCTTTAAGATGAATAGATATTAAGATATGAAATTGATGACTGTATGACTTATGAAATCGTTATGAGTCATAGCAAATCGCTCTATAATAGAGGATATAAGAAATCGTTATGAATCATGACAAGTCATTTTGATTCTGAAGAAATCGATGTGAACACTTATCGAATCGTTATGAAAGGCAAGTCGTTATGACAATACAGAAATCGTTATAAAGCTCTTAATAAATCGTTGCACAAAGCAAGTCGTTATGAATACTTATCGAGTCGTTATGAGCTCTGAAGAAATCGTTGCGCAAAGCAAGTCGTTATGGATCCTAAAGAAATCGTTATGGCTTGCAAGTCGTTACGAGTTTCAAAGAAATCGTTATGAGAAATAAAGAAATCGTTATGACTAGCAAGTCGTTATGAGTTTCAAAGAAATCGTTATGAGAACTAAAGAAATCGTTATGACTAGCAAGTCGTTACGAGTTTCAATGAAATCGTTACGAGAACTAAAGAAATCGTTACAACAAAGCAAGTCGTTGCGAGTTCTAAGAAATCGTTATGATAACTTATGAAGTCGTTACAACAGGCAAGTCGTTGCGAGTTCTAAAGAAATCGTTATGATATCGACTTGCTTGAAACAATGTGACTTTTCAGTCTTATAAAAATCGTTATGAACTTCAACAGAAATCGATATGGACTTAGAGAAATCTCATGTAGAAAAGATTTAAAGCTTCAGAGTAGTGATGCATACCTTTATTGGCTTGTTTGACTTCGGTATTTTTCCTATACTTAAGACTTATGAAATATTCAGCAGATATAATTGATAAATTCTTGTTTGGTTTTGTTAATCATCAAAATATGTATATATATATAATTAAATAAAATTGCATGGGGACAGACTGATCATCATACTGGTCCCCAGCTAGTCTTGTTTCCAATGCCTCACTTTAGGGAGCCCGGGCCGGAGTCCCTAAAGGTGCCATGCTTGGGCCTGCAGCTGTGTGGTTTGTAGGAGTGGTGTTGGTTTGTCTCCACAGTTCTTGACCTTGTTGAGGTGGAGCAACAGCTAGACCTTTCATCCTTGGCTGTGAGGTTGAGAGGTAGACTTGTGTTGTTATCTGGGTCTGTGGCTGATGTCGTGAACCAATTCTCGTGACTCGTGTGTGGCGTGCCTTTCTTTAGCTTGTACACTCGTACGTGATTTGCCGTTTATTTACTTACAGTTGTAATATCGTGCATAGGCAGTGATATATTTAAAATTTTTACAACTTTGCTTACTTACTTGTTGTACATAGCTCTTCCGACTTTTGGAGAGTTGCCCTACTGAGCCAGTGACTTGTGAGGCTCACCCTTCTTCTTCCAGGTGAAGGAGAGCAGGAGGGTTCCCATCCCTCTTCTAGTTCTGATCAGCACCGTAGTGGAGTCGGGCTTTCGACACCAGCAGAGTAATACTTCTACTTGTTGTGCCTTGAGGGTTTGTCCCAGGCGTTGTATTTTGTACTATGACTTTGGTATGCAACTGAATATGTACATTTCATGTGGATATGTGTGAGAAATGAAAACTTATATATGTTCAACGTGTTCTTTTATATTTTCACAGACATGTGTATATGATATCCCTTGCAAGGCTATGGCTCGTTCGCGGGAGACGGAGTCGTGTCGGGCACATTATTGGGTTAACATGCCTGAATGTGAGAGGACCGTCATAGTTGGTATCAGAGCAAGGTCTGTATAAATATGAAGGAACCAGAAATGTACATAGTCTGTTCTCTACTATAGTCTACTGCTGTAGTTGCCCTATTTTCATAATGATATGTTTTGTGTTGTGTGGATTGGAATGTTTGTATGTGCAGGTTATAAATGGCTGATAGGAGAGATTGGGAGGTGGTGGTGATGAGCCAGAGGAGACCACACATCAGATGATAAAAGGCTAGGGAAAGCATCACACAGATTCGGACACGGTTGGACCAGCAGCCCCCAGTTCAGCCATCGGTTACAACACCACCAGTGGGGGAGGAGACAGTACTGGTACCGCTAGTACCACCCTTTGGAGTTAAGGTACACCTGTAGTACCTTTACCTCTAGTTGTAAGCTATCTAGTGTGGAGGAGTCCATGGTACTAGTGGAGAGGTTTCTACATTTGCAGCCACCTACATACTCGGGAGGTCCGAATCCAGATACACTGAACATTGGGTGCATAAGATAGAAAGGGTATTTGTGACAATGAGGTGTCCACAAGCTGATAGAGTGATCTTGGCTACTTATCAGTTGAGGGGATTTGCACAAGAGTGGTGGAGACTCAAGATGCAAACCATGTTTGTAGGACGAGCGGAGGATACAATCACATGGCCAGAGTTTCTTGAAGTATTCAACAACACATTCTTTCCAGTACAAATTCAGCAAGCTAAGAGGGAGCAATTTAGGACACTACAACAAGGAAATTTGTCGGTGTTGGAGTATCAAATGAGATTCATGCCTTGAGCAGGTATGCACCTTATGTGGTAAGTAACATTGCTATGATGGTGAGTACTTTATCCGAGGGTTGAGGCCGGAGTTGCAAGATGCAGTGATTCCACTTATGTGTAGTACGGTGGAGGAGGCAGCACAAAGAACAGTAATACTTGAAAGAACTGTGCAAGCCAGGCAGTCCAGTGGATCAGGATCAGGTAGTGGTAGTTTCCGACTTCCACAGTAGTCTCCGGGTGTTAGCAAAGGCAAGGCACCTTCGGGAGGAGTGTCTACATCAGGTTTTGGTAAGTGGGGAAACAAGTTAAAGAAGATATTTAGAGACTGAGGAGGTGGCAGGTAGCAGGGATTTCAGCAAGGCCAAGGCTATAAGCCGGAGACGAAGGAGTCACAGCAAAACACAGCTATGCAGCCTGCAGAGTTCAGATGCTACAATTGTGACCAGCCGGGGCATCTGGCAAGAAATTGTCCATATCCCAGGAGAGCTAGCTATGGTAGAGGGGCACCACAACAGCAGCAGCAGCAACCATTCCAGCAACCACAAGCTGCGTGAGGTAGAGGCACGCCTTACCAGAGGGGACGAGGACAAGTGATGGCAATCACAAGGGCTCAAGCGGAGGCGTCAAATCTGATTGAAGGTATTATACCACTTCTTGAATTTTCTGCTAGAACATTAATTGATCCAGGTGCATCACATTCTATCATTTCTGAGGACTTCATTGATAGTATGGTACATCCTTTTGAGGAGAGGTAGTGTGAACTGTGGTAAAGGTTCCTTCTGGTGACTTCATACTTACTACATGTTATTTGGATGAGGTTCCCATCATGATACAAGGTAATCAGTTGCCAGCCAGATTGTATGCACTACAATTAAAGGAATATGATGTGATTTTGGGTATGGATTGGTTGGAAGCATATGGGGCAGTAGTTGATTGCAGGAAGAAGAAAGTAAGGTTCATCCATCCAGGAGGGGATATGTTTGAGTTCCAAGGTATGCCTAAGTATATTATTTCTGCTCTTAAGGCTAGGAAATTGATCAATGCAGAGTGTGTAGCCTATTTGGCATCTGTTAGCTTGGTTGAGGCAGGTAAGATAGTAGATATGGTACCAGTGGTAAAGGAGTTTGTGGATGTATTTCCGGATGAGTTACCAAGTTTGGCACCGTATAGAGAGGTGGACTTCACAGTGGATTACAATCGAGTAGTATGCCTATTTCCAAGGCACCATACAGGATGGCATCTACAGAATTGAAAGAGTTGAAGAAACAATTGCAAGAACTGTTGGAGAAGGGTTTTATCTGGCCTAGTCACTCGCCATGGGGAGCACCAGTTTTGTTTGTTAGAAAGAAAGATGGCAGTTTGAGAATGTGTATTGATTACCGCCAGTTGAATCAGGTTACAATAAAGAATATGTATCCACTTCCACGAATTGATGATTTATTTGATCAATTGCAATCAGCAAGGGTATTCTCCAAATAGATTTGAGATCGGGGTACTATCAACTGAGGATACGGGAAGAAGACATTGATAAAACAACATTTAGACAAGGTATGGGCATTATGAGTTTGTGGTTATGCCATTTGGGCTAACCAATGCACCGACAGCATTTATGAATTTGATGAACATGATCTTCCATCCATATTTAGGTCGGTTTATTTGGTGTTCATTGATGATATATTAGTGTATTCAGCTTCGGAAGAGGAACATGCAGCTCACTTGAGGATTACATTGCAGACATTGAGAGAGCACCAGTTAATGTGAAATTCGTAAGTGTGAGTTTTGGCTTAGAGTAATACAGGTTTTGGGACATGTTATTTCAGGCGAAGGTGTTGCAGTTGATCCAGCAAAGGTGGAAGTCATTATGAAATGGGAAGAACCAGACAGTGCCAGAATTAGAAGTTTCCTCGGGGGCAGGTTACTACAGGCGGTTATCCAAGACTTCTCAAAGATTGTAGCACCAATGATCAGGCTTACCATGAAAGGAGTACCATTTGTATGGTCATCCAATTGCAGGTGCAGTTTTATAGAATTGAAGAAGCGGCTCACTTCAGCACCAATATTGAAAATCTCGTCAGGCGAGTGGTTTTGTATTGTACACTGATACATCCAGAAGAGGACTTGGGGAATACTTATGCAATATGGAAAGTGGTGGCCTATGCATCTAGGCAATTGAAGCGACATGAGGAGAATTATCCCACACAAAACTTAGAGTTGCCAGCTGTTGTGTTTGCAGTGAAGATTGACGACATTACTTGTATGGTGAAAGATTTGAGATCTTCACGGATCACAAGAGTTTGAAATACATCTTTCACAGAAGGATTGAATTTGAGGCAGCGCAGATGGATAGAGTATTTAAGGATTATGATTTCAACTTAACGTATCATCCAGGCAAGGCCAATGTTGTTGCAGATGCCTTAAGCAGGAAAGCATTATGAGTCATATGATGATGAGAGAATGGAAGTTGTATGTGTTGCCCACCTAGCAAGCCCAGAGGGGGGGTGAATAGGATATTTAAAATTTTGATCACTTTAAAACTTGTCCACAAAAATGTTTACACAAAACACACTTCGATGACTATTAGTGTTAGTAAAGATAGGATAGCAAACACAAGGCAATCAAACACACGACACAAAAATTATCCTAGTTCGGATCTCCTCTCACAGGAGTCCTACGTCCAGTCCCTGAGCAATACCTCAGGATTTCACTACCCAAGGGTATAGTCCCCTTAAGGACACTTACACACCCAGCCGCAGCTGGTCTTCTCTTCACAGCCCGAAGAGGAATTACAACACCCTAGAAACCCCCAGGTCTTCCATCTACATGAAGGGAAACAACACCCTGAAACCCCAGGTCTTCCTTCAACACGAAGGGAATTCAGGAAGACAAGCCCCTAGATCAAGCTAAAGACCAACGCTGATCTGAAGCAACGACTGAGAGATAAGGTTCTATGATGAGGAACACTCTCAGTACACAGAACCTCTCAAGACTAACACAATGAATGCAGAGAGCTAAGAGCTAGAGAAGCAAAGGAGTGAGACTTCGCTCTTTCAGATGCTCGCAGAAAGCTTGTAAAAGATTGTCGTGAGTGTTGTATCTGTTTCTGAGCTTCAGTCTTCTATATATGTCTTCCATTTGAAAATTGAACGTTGAAGTGTTCGTTATCTCTAAGCTTTAGTTACGTTAGACTGCATGGCACTATAGAGCTTCTTGTTCAACAGTCTTTAGCTTTCCATGCACGTAAAAAGAGAGGATCTTCTTTGATGTTCTTTATCTTTCATATTGTCCAACGTTGTATTGAGGTGTGCTGTCAGAGACCTGTACGCATTAAATGTTAAGACAATAGACAGCTAGGCTGTCTCTCGTTGTCAGTCAACGTTAGAGTGATTTTATACGGCAATGGAATTCCATTCTGTTCTTCTAAAAAGATGTTTACAGTATAACATGGAAATAGAAGATATTGTTTGCATGTAGTGCAGTGATATGCAGTCATAGTAAATGCATGGATGTGAGAGAAAAGCGAGGGAAGACTTTGACTTTTCAAATTATCTGAGAATAGGTTTGAATATCAAGTCGTTATAGACCATGAAATCGATATGATCATAACTTATGAACCGATGTGTGGATGAGTCATTGTTTATAAATCGTTATACATTCATAAACAAGTCGATGTACCACAAATCGTTATGCATTAATAACCGAATCATTTAGAGACAAATTTTTATAACTATTAGCAAATCGTTATGACAGTCGTGCAATTCGTTATAACCAAAAGTTGAGCAAATCGTTGTTTCACTTATCGAGTCGATATAGTGAACGATTTGTTTTTAATGTATCGAATCGTTACGGCGACCAAGTCGTTATGTAACTTAATGAATCGTTACAGTGACTGAGTCGTTGTGTAACTTATCGATCGTTATGAGACTTAACGAGTCGTTGTGAGACCGAAATGTTGTGAGAGCAAATTGTTGTTCTCACTTAAGAAATCGTTGTGAGAACAAATCGTTGTTCTCATTTAAGAAATCGATGCGATAACCAAATCGTTATGAGCTCAGAATCGATGTGCACACTTATTGAATCATTTTGAGAGCAAATTGTTGTGATCTCTTAGCGAATCGTTATGAGAGGTAATCGTGTGATCTCTTAGCGAATCGTTATGAGAGGCAAATCGTTACGATCTCTTAGCGAATCGTTATGAGAGCAAATCGTTGCGATCTCTTAGCGAATCGTTATGAGACAATTTGTTGTGATCTCAAAGTCGATAAGATACTTATGAAATCGTTATGAGATAAAAATCAAAACAAATTGGAATGACTTATGAAATCGTTATAGAACAAAAATCGATGTGGATGAGGAAATCGTTATGATCTTAAGAAAATCGTTGTAACAACTAGAAAATCGATAAGTACTTAGAAAGTGTATGCTTTGAACTTTAAATTGTTGTATGAAGAATTTACCAGTTTAGATTGTTTTGCTTTGTTAATTTCATGTGCTCAAATCTCATAGAAAATATTTAGAGATGTACATTGTCTTAGTTTTGTTAATCACCAAAATAGATATGTAATTTATTTAAATTACATGGGGATAAACTGATCATCAATCCCCCCCCCTTTTGGTGATGACAAAACATGGCATAAACATAATGAAATAAATCTAAGAGTTGTGCAAAATTAGAGATGTTTTCAGAATGATGTATTCTTCTCCCCCTTTTTGTCATTAAGCAAAAAGAATAAAATGGTGAGACAAAGATGAAGAGAAAAGAGAAGAAAATCAAGAACTTTGCTATTTCTAGAGGGGTTACATGGAGGTAGAAAGCAGGAGATAGAAGGAGGCATGCCGCTGAAGAATGCACAAAGCCTTGCATTCCTGCTCCTCAAAATAGGTTTGAAAAACCCCAAAGCAATAGAATAATAACCCCATGTCAGGAAGCATTCTCTTGATGTGAAGCTGGCGCTGATCTTCTAGAAAATTAGCATATTCATTTTGCCAAGAGATTCTTTGAAGGACATGAAAGAGCCGAAGCTGACAAACCGAAGAAATTGGTTGATCTTGATAGGGTAGTGGATCTGATGCTGCAGAAGATCTTTCTTCAAAGCCATGAAAAGCTTGTACCGCTCGACCCACTGAAGGTAAGGGTCCTAACTAAATTGATAGAGTTCATGTCCAAAAAGGCTTCAGCTGTAAGAGTAGGTTTCCCTTCTTTGAACAAGGAGCTATTGGTTGATTCCACTGAAGGGCAGACTGATTATAGTGTTTTTCCCAGTCAGTGGGAGAAAGCCTTTCACACTCAGAAAGTAGAGGGGCAAGAACTTCAAATGATATGCGCCCCTGATAGAATTCTCTATAAAGGAAACGAGAGAAGGAGGGGAGGCGACCCTGCTGAGCAGAGATTCTTCCCATAACCCCAGCAAATCTTTCAAAAATGATTAGACCAACTGAGGAGTCCATGACCAAAGAATGCAACTTGGGAAGAAAGACTATTTCTGGTATTTTCAAAGTTGCAAATCTACCTTGAAGGAGCGATTGACAGGATTCTCAATCTTGACCAAAGAAATGGCTCCCTGAAACTGACCCCAACTGAACTTCAGGTAGCTTGTGGAGATATCGATAGTTATTGTAAAGCTGGAAGTATCGAGTGAGTCTTACTTCTGTGAGAATAGTGGTCCCCAGATGGCTTGATGATGGATCACAAACCATTTAGATAAGGTAAGGGGATGTTCCCTGGGTGGAAACTGATCTGACTTTGCAAGCAAAAATTGTTTGTAGAGCTCCTTGTGCACCTTAACCCATTGATTTTCAGTCTTGCACTCAGCCATTTGGAAGATTTTGGACTGATCGGCTTTAGAGATGACAATAGGGAAGAACAACATGAAGATGATCAGTGAGATTGAGATGAGGAAGTCTAGAAAGGGTGGCAAGAATGCATTTCTGGAGATATTCTTTATAGATTGGTTTCCTCTTATGTTCAACAGTGAGGAAAACCAAAGAGGAGGAAATTTTGGTTCATAAGGAAAAGCAAGAGAGGTGGAAATTTTCCTCTTTTTAGAGACATGACTAGGAGAATTTTGTCCTGTGGACATGATTGGCAAGCGCTAAGATTGAGGTGAGAGTTTTTCGCACAAGTTCATCCTCAAATTTATTGGAAATGCACTAGCAAGTTGTGCATTTTCAGGAATAAAAGCAATAAAGGAAGGAGGAGGTTGAGGATGAAGGAATGATGAACTAGTATGAGTAGGAAGGGGGGATGGTTCAGAAGATGGAGGACCAGATGAAGATGAAGGTCCAGCTGATGATGAGACTAGATGATCTTCAATGATAGGAGGAGGAAGAAAAATGGAAGAGGAGGTGGTTGGTGATGAAATGGATTGAGAGGAAAGGGATGGGAGAAGAGATGGTGCGAGGCATAGGCTGTTTGAAGGTGATGGGTGCTGGAGGTGCTGTGGAGGAAGAAGGTGGTGAAGAAGGGGATGGTGTTGCAAGAGATGAAGACGCAGGGGATTCTGGAGCTGCAACAGGCTCTTCTACTCTTGGATCCACTGGCCCTGTTGGCCTAACCACATTCTCAGATGGCCATGATGGCCCAGCTCATTCTTAGATGGCCCTGATGGCCCAGCTTCATTCTCAGATGGCCCTGATGGCCCTGCTGACTTTTCTGCAATTGGCCCGGATGGCCCTGCTGGCTTTCCTGGAGGTGGCCCTGATGGCCCAGAAGGAGTATGAGGGGCAGAAATTTCAGTCACAAGCTTTTTGATACTGCCAAACTCACTTCTCATCCATCTGAAAACTTGCTTGACCATTCTAAAATTATTTTCAAAGATTGGATCTCAGAGGTCAAGGCTCCAATCTCCTTGGCTGCTGAACTCTGGCTAAGAAATATTGACTGGATATCCGATTGCATTGAGCATAGATTTTGCCTTGCTCATCCAGTCTTTTGATAACATGCTTCATATTTATCTTCAGCTTCTTCTTCTTCTGATGTGGCCGCCAGGTAAGGAGAGGAGTTTCCTGAGCACTTCTTTTCCTTGACTTCTCTTGCCCTTGCAACAGGCTCCACGCAGTCATCACTGTCATCTGAGGCACTTTCCACAATGCCTTCTCTGAACTGATCAACATTGGGACATTAGCTGTGTGCTCCCCCTGAGAAGCTACTTGCTCTTCAACAACTTGCTCTTCTTGAATAGGAGTGGTTACGCCTTGCACATCTTCAATCACAATCTCCTGCTCCCTCTGAATGGGAGCATCCTCCATCACCACATCTACAGTGTGGCTTGATGCCACAACTTCTTCTTCAGGAGCAACCTCTGGCACACTTTGAGTGCTTGGAATGGAGTCTAGCACTCTTCTGAGGACTGACCCTACCATAGTAGTTGGAGGGGCAATCACTTGTAATTGCTCGACAGTTCAAGGTGCTCAGGAGGAATATCCTCTATTCTGCTGCCTGCTGCTTCTTCTCTGCTGGTGCAGCTGCTGGTGCTTCTGCTGGTTCTGCTGCTGCTGGTGCTTCTGCCCTAGTATCTACTTGCTCAATTGCCTCTTCCTGAACTGTTTGTTGCTACTACTGCTTGCTGGACCTCGTGGGCTTCGCCGATGATGGCTTCACCCTCAGCCACTGAAGTATTGGTCCAAACATCATTAACCAATGAGAAACCACTTTTCTTCAGATTCCTACTACGAATTGCTTGCCCCATCTTTCTGACACTGCTCCAGATAAATTGACTCTAAAATGTTGAAATACTTTGGTTAGCATTAGGCATAAGGTAGAAACATTCAATTTGCTTTTCTTATCCGACCTGAGCATGAGCAAACTTCATTCGCTCCAAGATAACCTCTGCCATGTTTATATCCTGGTTTTGGATAGCCCAGAACATCATGTCTGAATCTGCCTTTGTACAAGTTGAGAAAGTAGCACTTCTGGGACCAGAATCTGACAAACTATAAAGTGCAGAAGGCGGTTGAAGGCTTCATCTGGTTGATATCCAACTTCCCATCCTTAGGCTTAAACTTAGGACCAATAATCCCTAATCCCTTAGCCTGGGTGTCCACAGTGTGAACCCCACTGTGACCGGTGGTGCAAACTCCAAATTGAGACTCCAAAAGAGCATATGTGATTCTAATCTGGGTTCTGTTGACAGATGATGCCAAGGACCCGTCTTCCTCAGTCTTCAGGCACACATAGAAAGCTTTGACGAGATCTGGGTAACTTACCTCTGATAGAGTTGCTATCTTTGACCACTTCATCTTTGCCATTGCTGCAACTACACTGCCCATTCCATTCTTCTGCAAGTCTGCAACATCTACAGCCTTATTTCCACACAGCTTTGTCTTCACTGAGGTAAATCTTTCTTGCTGCTTTGTAGTGAGAAACTCAGCTGCGTAGCCCCCGACGCTGCCGGAAACACCAGAAGAGGCCATGGAATTGAATGGGGAAAGTTCTGGATGATTGGAAGGAGAGGTGAAGCAGAAACCCTCAAGAAATTTCTCGCGGGAGGAGTTGGAAGCTTGAAATCTCAGAGAGTCGATGCCAGAGTCGATAGGGTATCGCCTCATGCAGATAGAGGGAGATGAAGGTGGTATGTGAATCGTTGCCACACAGATTTCGGGATATAAGAATTAAGGATAAAGTGACTTTTCGAAATTTGAGGCGCCATAAAGACAGAAAATGACAAATTGACTAGTTTGAGAGAGATAAATCTTATAAATAACGAAGTCAAGGATATTAACACAGCAATATTTGTGGAATTTTGCTTAAATTCAGGGAGAAAAAGTATTGATATTCTGAAAATTAATATTTCATTTTCATACAGATAATCTTTCACAATTTACACATGCCTAGTTCCCTTCTAAGAGATGTAAATCTCTCTTCAGGTAAGGCCTTTGAAGATATCTGCTAACTGATTATTAGTATCAATGAAAGAAATATCTATGTTACCATTTGCTACATGATCACGAATGAAATGATATCTAACCTCAATGTGTTTAGTTCTTGAGTGTTGTACTGAATTCTTGGTTAGATTTATTGCACTTGTGTTGTCGCACAATAGTGGAATTGTCTTGATCTGGAGTCCATAATCCTCAAGTTGTTGCTTAATCCACAGGAGTTGTGTACAACAACTTCCAGCAGCCACGTACTCAGCTTCAGCTGTAGACAGTGCTACTGAATTTTGCTTCTTTGAGGACCACGAGATCAGACATCCTGTAAGAAATTGACAACATCCACTGGTGCTTTTCCTATCTACCTTGCATCCAGCGTAGTCAGCATCAGAATAACCTACTAAGTTGATTTCACATGACTTTGGATACCACAGACCTAAGTCATAAGTTCTAGTCAAATATCTAAAAATTCTCTTGACAGAAATTAAATGAGACTCTCTAGGGTCTGCCTGATACCTAGCACACATGCAAACACTAAATAATATATCAGGTCTACTTGCTGTTAAATAAAGCAAAGAGCCTATCATACCTCTATAAAGTTTTTGATCTACTTTCTTACCATCTTTATCACTGTCTAATCTTGTTGATGTACTCATTGGTGTTGACAGTGGCTTGGCATTTTCAAAACGAATTTCTTTAGCAGCTCTTTGTGTATTTGGCTTGACAAATATGTGAGCCTTCTTTTCCTTTTGATTTGCAATCCGAGGAAGTAGTTAAGCTCCCCCATCATGCTCATTTCAAATTCTCCCTGCATTAGCTTCTCAAATACTTGCAAAGAGATTCATCAGTAGATCCAATATTATATCATCAACATATATTTGAACAAGTAACACATTTTTGAGTTTAGACTTAATGAATAATGTGCTATCTACTTTTCCTCTAATAAAACCATGATCTAATAGAATGCACTTAATCGTTCATACCATGCTCTAGGTGCTTGTTTTAAACCATATAAATTTTATGCAATTTAAATACATGATCCAGAAAATCCATGTCATCAAAACCAGACGGTTGTTCCACATAAACTTCTTCTTTTATAAACCATTTAAAATGCTGATTTCACATCCATTTGAAAGAGTTTTAAATTTAATGCAGATGCATAAGCAAGTAAAATTCTAATAGCCTCAAGTCTAGCTACTGGTGCATAGGTTTCATCGAAATCTATGCCTTCCTCTTGGGAATAGCCTTGAGCTACCAGTCTGGCCTTGTTTCTTATGATCACACCAGCTTCATCCAATTTGTTTTCTGAACACCCATTGGTGTCAATCACTGGATGATCTGATGGTCTAAGGACCACACATGGTTTCTCTTGAACTGATTCAGTTCATCTTGCATGGCTAAAATCCAAGATTCATCAGTGAGAGCTTCATTGACTGTCCTAGGCTCTATTTGTGAAACAAAAGCTAGATAATCGCAAGGGATTACATTACCTCTGTCCTTATCCCCACAGATGGATCACCAATGATGTTGTCTAGAGGGTGATCTTTCTTATACCTCCATTCTTTTGGAAGATTATCATGAGATTTGTCCTTTTGTTGCAGGTCTTCCAAAGGTGGATCTTCCTTGTCCTTAATGGATGTATCCTTTAATTTCTTAGACAATTTTTCTCGCATCATCAATATCACTATCTTCTTCCTCTTTCAAGGAAGAGTTAGTTTCATCAAAATAATGTGCACTGATTGTTCAATTAACAAGGTACGCTTATTAATACTCTATATCCTTTAGGTTTAGAGCATACCCCATGAAGATACCTTCATCTGATTTAGCATCTAACTTACCGAGGTCTCTTTTGCCGTTGTTGTGGATGAAACATGGACATCCAAAAGTCCTGAAATGACTGATCTTCGGCTTCTTCTCTTTGTATAGCTCATATGAAGTCTTCTTCAGGATTGGCCTGATCATGACTCGGTTGATGATATAACATGCTGTGTTAACTGCTTCGGCCCAAAATATCTTGGCAATCATATTCTGACAGCATTGTCCTTGCCATGTCCAATAGGGTTCTATTCTTTCTCTCAGCAACTCCATTTTGCTGTGTGTCCTTGGCGCTGAGAAATTATGCTCTATGCCTTGATCATCACAAAACTTAGCAAATCTCTCATTTTGGAATTCTCCTCCATGGTCCGATCGAATGCTGATAATACTATACTTCTTATCCTTCTGTACCTTCTCTGAAGCTTACAAAACTGTCAAAGGTATCATCTTTGTGTTCTGGAAAGAACCCATGTGAATCTGGAGTAATCATCTACTATAACAACCCAAAATTCTTTCCTCCAAGACTTGTGGTTCTCATTGGCCCAAATAAATCCATATGTAAGATTTCTAAGGTTTTGAGGTTGTTACCACAGTCTTGACTTGAAGGATGACTTGGTGTGCTTTCCTTTTGCACATGGCCCACAAACACCATCCATTCTTGTGCTAACTTTGGGTAGGCCTTCCACCAAGCTTCTCTTGATCAACTTTCTCATGCCATCCAGACTGCAGTGGCCCAATCTTCTGTGCCACAGTTCAGTTGACTGCTCTTTGCTTGCGGCCAGACAGATATCCTGATTTTTTAGTTCTTCTAGGTAAAGTACGTACAGTTCTTTTCTCTGTTGGCTTCAAAGATGACTGCACCATCCTTCATAATGCTGCACTTTGACTCTTGAAATCTGATTTGATGTCCTTTGTCGCACAGCTGGCTGATACTGATAAGGTTGTGCTTCAGTCCTTTGACGCATAACACATCTTCATAACTGTTTGCCTTTGCTGCTCACTGATCCACTGCCTATCACAGTCCCTTTTCCATTATCTCCATAGGTGACTGTGCCTTCCTCAGCTTTGAGATGAGAAAAATAGCTTCCTATTTCCTGACATGTGCCTTGAGCATCCACTGTCTAAATACCATTTTGATGCTCGAAGGTTTACCTGCAATGAAAACACTAAGCTTTAGGTACCCAAGTTCTTTTGGGTCCTGGTTGGTTAGTATCATCATTTTTCCTTTTGATTATCCATATTTTATACTTAGTTGACATGATACTTTGATATGACCTAACTTGTTGCAATGGCTACAGCAAGACATCTTAGTTACCTTTTCAGTTGGAATGTTTTAAAATTTGATTTATATGCTGTGTCTTGTTCAGCTATAAAACTTTGGTGTTGGATATGTTTTAGGATGTATTATTGTTTCTTCATTGTCTGGAGGTGTGTATCCTAATCCATGTTTCTTTCTTACCTGACCGTCTAGCTCCCTTTAGTATTAGTGATGGTTTTCCATTTGTGAATTTATCTAATGTACTTAATAGCTTTTCATTTTCTTCAGTTAGTGTGTTATCTCCTTTTTAAGTTCATCTGGAGTTTCCTATTTTTCTATTTTAACTATCTGTTCATTTTTATTTTTCAGATCTTCACATAACAAATCGTTTCTTCTTTTTAGTTCCGTAATTTGTTTTCAATTTGCTCATTTTCAGATTTTAAATCTGAGTTAGTATTTTCTAAACATGCGATGTTTTTCTTACTTGTTTTTAGTAATTTACATACTTCTTTGTATTTACAATATAGTTCATTAAAAGCTTCTTCCAAATTATCAGAATCTGATTCATTGCATGAAGAAAAGATGAGTCTGATGTTACCTTGTCTTCGATGTTGGCCATGAATGCCAGGTTTGCTTCTTCTTCTTCTTCATTGCTTGAGCTTGACTCGCTGTCCGAGTCGCTACTGTTGTCCCAAGCTGCTGCCATAGCTTTCTTCTTATACCTTCTGAATTTCTTGGAACTATCTTCTTTCTTCTGAATTCAGCTTTCTTGAGTTTCGGACATTCTGCCTTGATATGTCCGGGCTTCTTACATTCATAGCAGATTGGTTCATTTTTCTTTGTATCTTTGACTTCAGACCTTTTGAAGTCTTTCCCTTTCTTGAAGTATCTTCTCCGGACTGATATTTCTTTTCTTAGCTAGTATTCTTTGTAATCTTCTGGACAACATTGCTTCTTCATCTTCACTGTTGTTCATGCTTTCTTGGCTATACGATTCTTCTGATTCATCTTCTTCTGCCTTGAGTGCGTTGGAGTGCTTCTTTCTGCTAGAAGATTCTCCCAACCTTTTCATATTTATTTCATGGGCCATGAGGGACCCAATGAGCTTCTCTAATGACATTATCTTCAAGTCATTAGCCTCCTCTATTGCTGTAACCTTTGGAGTCCACGAGGCAGGTAGGGATCTGAGTATTTTCCTCACCATGTCTCCCATCTGATATCTTACCCAGACAGCTAACCCATTAGTGATATCGTGAATCTGCTTGTACATCTGAGTAATGGATTCTCCTTGCTGCATTTGGAACCTTTCGTACTGTGTTACCAGAATGTCTATTCTGGTTTCTTTAACCTTGTCAGTACCTTCATATGTGATCCTTAGCTTCTCCCACATTTCCATAGCGGATTGCAGGCTGATATGCGGTTGAACTCTTCTTGCTAAGAGCACAACACAGGATACTCTTGGCTTTGCAGTTTAAAGAGATCTTCTTCTTGTCATCTTCAGTCCATTTGTCCTTTTCGTTTGTGACTAGAAGATCACCTTCTTCAACAATCGACCAGATTTGATAGTCGAGTCCTTGTAAGAAGAACTCCATTCTTGTCTTCCAGTATGTGTAGTCTTCACCATCGAACAGTGGTGGCCTGTTAACTGACTGACCTTCGAAGTGACCTTGGGCTGCCATTTGATCTTTTCTCTTCAGATCGTTGGATCTTCTTCTTTGTCGAAGAGACTCGCTCTGATACCACTTGTTGCCCAGCTAGCAAGCCCAGAGGGGGGGGGGTGAATGGGATATTTAAAATTTTGATCACTTTAAAACCTGTCCACAAAAATGTTTACACAAAACACACTTCGATGACTGTTAGTGTTAGTAAAGATAGGATAGCAAACACAAGGCAATCAAACACACGACACAAGAAATTATCCTGGTTCGGATCTCCTCTCCACAGGAGTCCTACGTCCAGTCCCTGAGCAATACCTCAGGATTTCACTACCCAAGGGTACAGTCCCCTTAAGGACACTTACACACCCAGCCGCAGCTGGTCTTCTCTTCACAGCCCGAAGAGGAATTACAACACCCTGGAAACCCCCAGGTCTTCCTTCTACACGAAGGGAAACAACCCCTGGAAACCCCCAGGTCTTCCTTCAACACGAAGGGAACAAACACAAAAAAGTGTTCAGAAGACAAGCCCCTAGATCAAGCTTAAAGACCAACGCTCGATCTGAAGCAACGACTGAGAGATAAGGTTCTACGATGAGGAACACTCTCAGTACACAGAAGCTCTCAAGACTAACACAATGAATGCAGAGAGCTAAGAGCTAGACAAGCAAAGGAGTGAGGCTTCGCTCTTTCAGATGCTCGCAGAAAGCTTGTAAAAGATTGTCGTGAGTGTTGTTCTGTTTCTGGAGCTTCAGTCTTCTATATATGTCTTCCATTTGAAAATTGAACGTTGAAGTGTCTGTTATCTCTAAGCTTTTGTTTACGTTAGACTGCATGGCACTGTAGAGCTTCTTGTTCAACAGTCTTTAGCTTTCCATGCACGCAAAAGAGAGAGGATCTTCTTTGATGTCCATTATCTTCCATATTGTCCAACGTTGTATTGAGGTGTGCTGTCAGAGACCTGCACGCATTAAATGCTAAAACAATAGACAGCTAGCTGTCTCTCGTTGTCAGTCAACGTTAGAGTGATTTTATACGGCAATGGAAATTCCATTCTGTTCTTCTAAAAAGATGTTTACAGTATAAGCATGGAAATAGAAGATATCGTTTGCATGCAGTGCAGTGATATGTTCAGTCATAATAAATGCATGGATGTGAGAGAAAAGCGAGGGAAGACTTTGACTTTTCAAACTATCTGAGAATAGGTTTGAATATCAAGTCGTTATAGACCATGAAATCGATATGATCATAACTTATGAAACGATGTGTGGATGAGTCGTTGTTCATGTGAATCGTTATACATTCATAAACAATCGATGTACACACAAATCGTTATGCATTAATAACCGAATCGTTGTAGAGACAATTGTTATGATACTATCAAATCGTTATGACAGTCGTATAACCAAAACGTTATGAGCAAATCGTTGTTTCACTTATCGAGTCGATATAGTGAACGATCATGTTTAATGTATCGAATCGTTACGGAGACCAAGTCGTTATGTAACTTAATGAATCGTTACAGTGACTGAGTCGTTGTGTAACTTATCGAATCGTTATGAACTTAACGAGTCGTTGTGAAACCGAATCGTTGTGAGAGCAAATCGTTGTTCTCACTTAAGAAATCGTTGTGAGAACAAATCGTTGTTCTCATTTAAGAATCGATGCGATAACCAAATCGTTATGAGCTCGGAATCGATGTGCACACTTATCGAATCGTTCTGAGTGAAAATCATTGCGATCTATTACGAATCGTTATGAGAGGCAAATCGTTGCGATCTCTTAGCGAATCGTTATGAGAGGCAAATCGTTGCAATCTCTTAGCGAATCGTTATGAGAGGCAAATCGTTGCGATCTCTTAGCGAATCGTTATGAACAAATTGTTGCGATCTTGAGTCGACAGATACTATAAATCGTTATGAGATAAAAATCAAAACAAATTGAATGACTTATGAAATCGTTATAGAACCAAAAATCGATGTGGATGAGGAAATCGTTCTGATCTTAAGAAAATCGTTGTAACAACTAGAAAATCGATAAGTACTTAGAAAAGTATATGCTTTGAACTTTAATTGCTGGTATGAAGAATACTTACCAGTTTAGCTTGTTTGCTTTGTTAGATTTCCTATGTGCTCAAATCTCATAGAAAATATGTTAGAGATGTACATTGTCTTAGTTTTGTTAATCACCAAAATAGATATGTAATTTTTTTAAATTACATGGGGATAAACTGATCATCAGTATGAAATGTGGCAAAAATTCTTTGATTGTTCCAAGTAGCCAACGAAGAGCATGTTAGCCAGCAGCACAGCGGAACCATCATTGTATTGGCAGATAGAAAGCACAAAATGTAGATGAGAACTTGGCCGATATTGTAAAGATGGAAGATGGCACCATAGATGATTTTGTGGTCTGGTTAGGCACATGTATATGTTCCAAGTGAAGCTAGTGTGAAGCAGAAAATGTTAGAAGAAGCACATCGATCCAGTACACCATACACCCAGGAAGCACAAAGACGTATCAAGACTTGAACATGAAGAAAGAGATAGCGAAATTCATAGCAAGGTGTCTAGTGTGCCAGCATGTTAAGGCAGAGCATCAAAGACCAGGTGGTTTATTGCAGTCGTTACCTATACCGCAGTGGAAGTGGGATGACATAGCAACGGACTTTGTTGTAGGTTTACCCAGGACGGCTTCAGGTCACAATGGTATTTGGGTCTTTGTTGACAGGTTGACAAAAGTATGCAGGTTGCTAGCAGTAAGTATTCATGGCAGTGGATAGATTGTGAGGTTGTATGTGGATAGAATTGTGTCGTTGCATGAATTTCCTATCACTATTGTTTCAGACAGGGATCCCAGGTTTACTTCTGATTTTTGGAGGAGCTTGCAGAGGGTTGTTGGTACACAGTTGAGGTATAGTTCACATACCATCCCCAAACCGATGGACAAATGAGAGGACAATCCAGACTATTGAAGATATGCTACGAGCTTGCTGTTTGGTTTGGGAGGGCGGATGGGAGCACCATTTAGGTATGGTTGAATTTTGCCTACAACATAGTTTATCACACAAGCATCAGCATGACACCATATGAAGCACTTTATGGAAGACTTGCAGAACACCATTGAATTGGCATGAAGTGGGTGAAAGGCAGGTATGGGACCGGAATTGGTGCAACAGTGTGTAGAGATGGTCCAGTTCATTAAGGAGAAGCTTCAAACGGCACAAAGCATGCAAAAGAGTTATGCGGATACACGCGTAGGCCCTACAGTTTAAAGTCGACGACTATGTGTTTTTAAGGGTTTCTCCAACCAAGGTGTTTTGAGATTCATCAGAAGGGCAAGTTGAGTCCCAGGTACGTGGTCCGTTCCAGATTCTGGAAAGTGGTGAGATGACGTATAGGTTGGAGCTTCCAGTAGATTTCCCCGATGCCCACGATGTGTTCCATGTTTTCAATGCTAAGGAGATACATTTGGGATCCTTCTCAGATTGTTAGCTACACGAGATGATTTGATGCCATATATATCCATGCCAGAGTATCTAGTGATAATTACAGGTCGCGAACTCAAAGGTTAAGGAATAAAGACATTGAACTGGTAAAGATTAGAAGGGAAAACAGGCAGAGTGGAGAAGACACTTGGGAGTTGGCCGATGAGAGTACAAGATGTATCCATACTGTTTGTTGAGTAAGCGTTAATTCTTTTAGGTGACAGTTCTATATATGTTGAACTATTGATTGCATTTATTCCTTTAATTTTGAGGACAAAATTTCTTTTAGGTGATAGTAATGTAATTCATGATGTTCGGATCGTAGTTTACCAGGTTTAGGGGCCAGTGTGTGGCCCATTGTATGAGTGTGTGTGTGTGTGTGAATGTGTGTTTATAGGTTGGTGTGGCAGGTTGGGAGGCTGGAGGGTTAGAAATTCCAGCCCAAATAGACCTCTGTCGGGTTCATTAAGAACACGACCAACACAGTTGTTGCGATTCTTATATGAACGCGACCACCTGCACCGTCGCGATTTGGAACTGCTTCTACATGAGTGCGGCTGCATGCGCGCTGCGTGGCACATGCAAGGGCGTCAGGGTTGAATCACGTCATCGGGGTACGTCGCGTTTCTGAACGCAACGGCCAATACGTCGCGATTTAAACTGTGTATTTTGGCTTCTGCCCTAGGCCAAACAGTGCAGTTGCACTGTTCAGCTGAGGAGGTTTTGCTGAGGGATTTCTAGGTGATTTTTGCTATTTTGCTGTCCGTTCGGCGTGGTTCCTGCGCGAGGAGGTGCTTCGGAGCGCGGGGACGTCCGGACGGTGTTGGGTTTGCGTTTCTCTATTGGTAGGGGACTTTACCATGTTTTTTCTTGTCTGGACTGTATAGATTAGGGTTTGTGGATTTTGATTTGGAATCATGCAAGCATGATAGAGAGCATGTTTAGGGTTTTATATGAAGGTTTAATTCCTACTTTATCAGTCTGTACAATGGTGTGTGTGATTTCCGGAATGAAGTTTAGGGTTGATTTCTGCTGTTTGAAAGGCGATGGAACCAGTCGTCGCATTTTGTGAACACGACGACCTGGCCTGTCATGATTAGGCCTTAAAGCGAGGGGTTGGTCTGTCGCGATTCAAACATCGATTGGCAACCACTGTGTTGGACCGATTTGAATGTGGCCACCCGAGCTCTGGGGTTCTGTGGCCAGTCTATCTGGTTCTGTTTTGTTGTACATTGCTTGGGATGTGTTGGCTATGCAATATAGGGTCTAATGGGTTGTGTCGGATTACACCGTGGTTGATAACGATGGGTTTTACTTGGAAATGTGTGCATAGCGAGTTGGGTTTATAACGCCTTCTATGGTTACCTCTCCAGTCGGTTACCCTGGCACTGGGTGCTTGGGTTTTGTTCTGGTACGTTGAGTACCGTCAAGGTTTATGTCTTCTCCTGGACACCCTCACTCCTGAGTTTGAGTGTGTGTACGTCCGGCTGAGGGAAAGATGACAAGTGGCAGGACTCGTATTTGTGAGGGTGCTGTCGCTTGTAGCGCGCTCGTGGTTGGGGGACAGACACTAGTAGACGTACTGGTCCCCAGATAGTCCTTGTTTCCAATGCCTCACTTTAGGGAACTCGGGCCGGAGTCCCTAAAGGTGCCAGGCTTGGGGCCTGTAGCTGTGTGGTCTGCAGGAGTGGTGTTGGTTTGTCTCCACAGTTCTTGACCTTGTGAGGTGGAGCGGCAGCTGGACCTTCGTCCGTGGCTGCGAGGCTGAGAGGTAGACTTGTGTTGTTTTTGTCCGGTTCTGTGACTGGTGTCGCGAACCAGTTCTCGTGACTCGTGTGCTGCGTGCCTTTCTTTAGCTTGTACACTCATACGTGATTTACCGTTTATTTACTTACAGTTGTAATATCGTGCATAGGCAGTGATATATTTAAATTGTTTACAGCTTTGCTTACTTGTTGTACATAGCTCTTCCGGCTTTTAGGGAGTTGCCCTACTGAGCTAGTGACTTGTGAGGCTCACCCCTTCTTCTTCCAGGTGAAGGAGAGCAGGAGGGTTCCCGTCCCTCTTCTAGTTCCGGTCAGCACCATAGTGGAGTCCAGGCCTTCGACACCAGTAGAGTAATACTTCTACTTGTTGTGCCTTGGGGTTTGTCCCAGACTGTTGTATTTGTACTATGGCATTGGTATGGAACTGAATATGTACATTTCATGTGGATATGTGTGAGAAATGGAAACTTATATGTGTTCAACATGTTCTTTATATTTTTCACGGACATGTGTATATGATATCCCTTGCGAGGCTACGACTCGTTCGCGGGAGACGGAGTCGTATCAGACGTTATTGGTTAACGTCCTGAACGGCGAGGACCGTCACAGAGGATTTATTTAAAGGTCTTGTATTGTTTATTGCCTAATACAACTCTAACTCTCTCCAACTCTGAATTTTCCATATTTATCTAGTCTCCTAGCATAAATCTTCCTAATTGAGATAGGATGGGACTCCAATTTCGTGGCTAGCAAGTTAGGGTAGGGTTAATAGTCTATTTTGGATATATATGAGTCATATTAGTGATTTCTTGCCCCTTTTTAATTAGGAAATAATAGAGTTGAATTTTGTGTTTTTTCTTTTATTATGTCTTTTAAAACTGTTATTTTGGCCCAATAACTCTTATATGAACCATCTATTAAAGTCCATCACTTATTTTTGCTTAATGGGTTTTAATTATTTCACATTTCTTTATATTTTAAATTTATTTAAAAATAACGAGTTGCTACATATAAGTAACCGTAGAAGAGCTTTTGTAGTGAGTACAAGCACCACAAGAAAATGAAATAGTGACCTATAGTTTCAATCGCTATTCGGTCTCAATTCGTTTGCTGATGTAAACACGACCGAATAGAGACCAAAATTGTTGATGAAGATATAATGGTCACAATATTTGTGACCGAAAATATTCGATCACTATATCGAGATCGAATCACTCCAATCCTTATTCGGTCTCAGGTGGATGATCAAATCAAATAACGACTGATTTATTTCTGTCACTAATTCGGTCACTAATTTGTGACTGACATTGTGACCGAAATAATTCGATCGCAGATACATAGTTAGCAACCGAATCATTTGGGTCGCAATTTCAGTCACAAATTAGTGACCGAATCTATGACTAAAAATTTTCGATCGCAATATTCTCAATTAGCGACCGAAGCATTTGTCGTAAATTTGATCACGAATTGATGATTCGGTCGCTATCGGTTTCCAAATTTCTATTTTTTTTTAAATATATATAAAACTAAAAACATCTATTT
>JACBKR010001013.1:0-40340 GCA_014218235.1 Colocasia esculenta
ATCCAAATCCGAGAATAAGAGAAGGAGCAGAAATCAAGATGATTGGAAGGTTGGGAAGGGTTGAGAGCAAGAGCATGAAGTGAAGGAAGGCGAAAAGATGCTCCGACATTTGAAAATGGGTGAAGAGGCACCGGAGAAGGCCTCAGGTAGGAAAATCTATGTTTTGAAGTTGACGTCAACTATATGGCCGTCGAGTTTAGGTTGACGTCAAGATATTGGTTGTTTAGATCTTACTTCGAGGCACCTTGTCAGGCCATCGTACCACGGTCGATGGCCTTCTAGTGGACATCTACTTTAATGTTAATGTCCATCGATGTGGACGTTAAGGTGGCTCTCTGGTGGTTAATGTCAACAGTGTTGACGTTTACCTTGTCTTGATGTCCATCGATGTGGACATCAACCCATCACACATAGAAACACTCACAGAACACAGAAAGAGCACAATTAAAGGCACATAACACATTGGGGCATAAGGCTATTCATTGTTTATTCATTAAAACTTTTGTTTTACACTTATTGGAATAAGAAGAATACATCATCTTGCTCTGCGAGCCATAAAGAAATCACAGGAGATGGGACAAATAGTGTCAACATACTCCTCATAGGCCAGAACATCCTTCCAATTCTCCTACACTGCTTGTCCTAGCTTCTGCCTAACGATGTAATTCTCCCATGTGTTGTGTTGAGTGTGTATTTGAAACCTCTTAATGATGATTTTAATCATGACTAATTGACATCACTCATAATTTGATTTTGATGATGACATTTTATACATTTTGTACATATTAAAGATGACTAAATGACATGTTAATATTTCATATGTTGATGATAATGACTATGTTAATGGTTCACACTTCATATTCTTATGTTAACATAACTTTCTCACAGTGGTGTCGACACAGTCTGCCTATGTGTCGACACAGTTTGCCATGTGGTCAACACAGTCTGCCTTTGTGTCGACACTCACTATCCCTTCCAGAACCTATTCTGAAGCCAGTAGCCAGTGTTGTCGACACAGTCTGCCTGTGTGTCGACACAGTTCATCTGAAGTTCAAAAATTTGAATTTTTTTTAGACACGTGGCTGCTAGGAATCAAGGGAAGTTACCTATAATTTATGCCCACGCACTCCAAGGGTCCACATGGACACATGGGACTATATATACCCTGATCCTCATACTCCAAAGTGGGGGAGAGCTGAGACTTTTCCAAAGAAGGGAAGAGTGGGAAAAAGCAATTGCGTTCAGAAGCAAAGCAGAGAGCGCCGCCAAGGGGAAGAAGGAGATGGAAAAAGGAGGAGTTCCTGATTGAAACTTTGCTGATCAGAAGGAGATCCATCTGAGTCTGTACTTCGTTTGAGTATCATTTTCTCAGGTGTGATCTGTGTATGTGTTCTACACAGATCGCCTAATTCTGTTTTGTTCAACTTCTTCATTGTATTGAGATAGATCGTGCTAGAGGATCTACTGTCTAATTGTGCTTGTTCAAGCAGAACTTGGATCCTTCGTGGTCCAGAGGTTTGAGTACTGTGTACTAAGGTTTGGAGCCGTAGTGCTCTGAGTTGGAGCCATTGTGCTCTGGTGCTTGAGTCGTTGTGCTCAAGTGCTTGTGAATTTGCTGAATTCACAAGCAGTCTGTGGAGTAGGTCGTGTGGCCTATCTCCTGGGTTTCTTTGATCGTCTCACTCAAAAGGTTAGAGTTGTCGTGCTCCAGGTTTGTATACACTAGTGTTGGTTCCTCCGTCGTGAGGAGGGTGACAGGAGACACAAGTTGTGTTCTCCGAACCACCTTAAAATTATCTGGCACTATGGTTTGTGTGTGGTTTACTACATCGTTTCACTCTATATTCACACACCACTCTTGGATCTAATCGAATTGTGTGTATTACTCTTTTAATTCCGCTGCCATAACACACACATTTGTAATTAACTGAATTTAGTCACCTATACGATCCCAACAATTGGTATCAGAGTAGGTCAGTGTCAATTCTATACTCTGAGGTGCTTTGGTGAATTTTCTGTATTTCGGATTTTGATTTACTCAATTACTTGCTTAAATTGTGCTGTGTGTTTGATTTTGATTATCTTTATCATGGACTCTAGAGGTTTCGTTGCTGAAGGTCATTCAATTAATAGACCTCCATTTTTTGATGGTACTGACTATCCTTAATTAGAAGAATAGGATGATGGTTTTTCTTAGAGCACAGAACTATGAAGTCCTGGAGAATTGTTGAAAAAGGTCCAATCGAAGTCACTGGAGATGAGTTCAATGGACCAGGGAGCAGATCAGAAGGGTCACCCTGACTACAGCGCCATGAACCTGCTGCAATGTGCCATCCATTCGAAGGAATATTCTAGAATCTCTATGTGTAATCTGCCAAGAAGATGGTAGATAAATTAGAATTGCTATAGAGGGCACATCTCATGTTAAGAAACTAAAGCAAACATGTTTTTTTCTGATTATTATTGTTTATCATGAAATCTGATGAAACCATATCTGAGATGTTTGCTAGGTTCATGGTAATCATCAATGGACTTTGAGCTTTGGGTAAGGAATACTCAAATGAAGAGTTTGGTAAGAAAAATTTGGCGTTCTTTATCTCCTGTTGGCACACTAAAGCCACAGTCATTGAGGATTCAAAGGATTTATCCAAATAACATTGGATGAACTCATTGGATCTTTAATGACTTTTGAGCTAAATCTTAAAAGATCTGAAGAACACATGCTGAAATCAAAACCCATGCTCTTAAAGCTTCATCAAGTAGCAAAAGAAATCTAAAAAAAATTTCTGAATCTGAAAATCTGAATCATACAATGATAATCTTTCTTTGATTACTAGACAATTTAGGGAATTTCTAAAATCAAACACAAGAAGAATTTGGTAATAAGCAAATGTCATGTCTAGTAAAAATAAGCACTTCCCCATTTTGATCATTAGAAACTGATGAAATTCCCTATGTTTTCCAGGTGCACACAATCTGAGCATATGAAGGCTGAATGTCCCTTAGGCTAAGAAGGACAAGTACAAAAACCACAAGAAGGAGTTTCAAAAGAAAGAACAAGGCCATG
The DNA here is from genome assembly GCA_014218235.1 of Colocasia esculenta. Classification (NCBI taxonomy): domain Eukaryota; kingdom Viridiplantae; phylum Streptophyta; class Magnoliopsida; order Alismatales; family Araceae; genus Colocasia; species Colocasia esculenta. Next base: position 3,068 of record JACBKR010001013.1, read on the forward strand.
GTTGCTACTGGTTAGATGAGGACCAAAGCTCAGACAACAATGAAGAATCCTCAAGTTCAGAAGGAAATGAAATCTGCTTCATATTGGAAGTAGTGAAGAACAGGTAGATATGTTCTTTGAACTATTTACCATTGAAGATTGGCAAGAAGCATATGGTAAATTTAGTTGAAAATCTTTCTGATGTTAGAAAGAAAATAAATATTTGAAAAGAAAAATTGATAACATTCTTTATGACACATCATCTTCTGGAAAATTTCTGAATTAGAAGCTCATATTCAGATCAAATCAAAGAAAATGATGAATTGTTAATTTTTTTTGATGATTTGAAATTGAGATTCAAAATTTTAACAAAGAACATATTAATTTTGTTAAGAAATTTGAAGGAAAAGAGAAGGAAAATCAAGAAAATTTAATCAAATTGAAAAACTTATCTTGCCTTAAAGAAAAGAAGCATCATCAAGAACTTCACACAACGCAAAGAAAAATCTGAATGCTCTACTGGGAATGAAGATGAATTCAAATAAGCATGGCTTAGTTTTGAACCACAAAATTCAAGAAAGCTGAATCTCTCCAAAGAAAATAAAACATAAAAACATTCCTCAAATAAAATTTGTCAAGACACTTGCATATGAAAACAAGGAAAAATACAAAAATAAAAAGAACTTGTGAGGTCGACACACACTCTGCACAGGTCGACCAATCCCAGTCAGAGGTCGTCACATACCCTACCCAGGTCTACACACACACAACATAGGTTGACACAAACCATGCATAGGTCGACCTACCCTTCTTACAAAAATCAGAAAACATCAAACCAATCAATAATCACCTTTCTCATGGAAATTGGAATGTTTTCTCATCTTACAATTCAAGATGGAATAATTCTTGGTACCAAAGATACAATGGTAACCAATGGTTGAATCCTTATTTTTATCACTCACAATTTCCTGCTCATCAACAACATTACATGCCAAGGTTTTCACAGTGGAATAAACCAACTAAGAGGTTTAATATTCAGAAAATTGAAAATTAAAAAACTGAATCTCTTGCTTCAAAGACACTGTGAAGAAAACTGCTCAAATATGGGTTCGAAAGGATCTACTGCGACGACCCTCCTTATACCGGTACGATTATTCCAATCCATGTCGGTATAGTGAGTCCCGTCACAGTGGGACATTTAGCCAACACTAGTACACATGGCTGAGATGCTCATAAATATAAATACAGAGTAGCGGAAGTAAAAGAACTACTTGTCATTTCATTTCATTATCCACATTTAACATACATGGTTCAAATAACCAATTTTAAGAGAACTAAAGTCCACATAAATAAAATGCTAAAATCAGATTACATAGCTCGTCCACAATTACATAATAGTTCTATTACGATGCCTCATTACATACTATGAAAGCAAAAGTCACAACGTCGACTCCACCAAGCTAGTCGCCACGCTCAGAGTCACTCTCCACTGTCTCCTCCAAAGGTGTCGGGTCACCAACTAAACCTGTATGCCGAAGCAAAGAGTGAGTCTAAAAGACTCAGCAAATAACTCCATACACATCATTCGTGCATACATCACAGTAGATTCTACATTCTAATTCACAAAGCAAAATATATAGCATGCTTGAACATTGATAAAAGACTACCTATCATGGTATTTCTACAAAATTTAAAACATATGGTACATGATTTAAGACATTCCAAAATAAATATCATATCACATGCTTACTACTCATTCAATCACATTAAGCTACGACATGATAGCAACTAACATGGGATTCTCACATGCATAAAAGAAAACATCCCTATCATGGTTTCTACACATTCTTACACATACACACTATCATTTCATACACTTTAAGGTTACTGTTTTGACATGGATTTAGCAATTCACATCCCTTCACATGAGAGCTACATTCCCGATTATACTACAACATGATAACAATTTAACATGGATTTGTTCACACATAATTGAGACATACTCCTATCATGGATTCTACACATTTTTACACCTATAAAACATCATCATAAACACATTAGGTTGCTGTTATAACATTATTTCACATTAACATATTATGGATCACAATTTCACAATCTAACGCATTGGTTTCACATGTTTGCACAATTACTCATTCACATAGTTCTCTTTTTACACATTGCACATTTACACATATTCACATTACACAATTTACACATATTCACATTCACATTTCACAATTTAGTGCCGTGACACATAGTCCAAACCACCATTAGAAGGACACATCACATAACACATAGACGTCACCTGGGCAATACAGTGATGACTCTTGGACTGCGCAGACCGGGAGAACTGTCCCCCTAACCAGTGGTACTTGTCCACCTCCAGGATTTCATCCTAATGCCCTTAGGATCTTAACACATTGAACCTTCCCATGGGGACTTTTCCATGGTACGGTTCCACGGCCCTCTATGGAAGCAGTGTCACACATGGCACATTGTTACACATGCACATTCCGATTTTAACACACATATTACACATGATATACACATGTCTTTACAATCTCTCACTTATACACATGGCTCTGTTTTTCTATTTATGATACTACTGCTGACAGAAATCAAACATTCAGTACCTTACACTAATCAGGTGAAACATACATAATCAACCATGTTCATATTAGCATGCGTTGAACACTCGTTTTCACATGGAATTTTCATAGAGCACTCTATGGTTATCCAAATAACATGAGAATTTAACCACAGATTATTTTCAGGTTTACGACCACACATGCAAATTTTCAAATTTTTATGAGTCATATTACATTTACAGAAATTAAAACATTTATCTCATGCCATTTATAATTCAATTTATCATGAACATAACATGAATGTTGATTTGACCATTCACAGGTCTGTACCTATCATTCAAATGCCACAGAAATTTTCCCCAAATTTTGCACAACATGTAATTTTCCGAAGTTTTAAAACAATCTAGGCATGCTCTCTATTTTCGAATACAGAAATTATAACAAGTTCATAGTCATGGGAAAATTCCCAAATTTTTGAGACATGGACTGTCATGCATTTACATCATCTGGAATTTTATGGAAGTCAAATTACACATGGATCATGCAAACAGTAAGCTACCATACCCATGATCTTCATTTCACATGCATTTCACATAATTCTAACAACTTAGATAAATCACAGAAAAGTATAAAATCTCACAAACACATTCCATTAACCATATTACATACATATAGTGTTTACAATATATCCTCATGCGAAAACACATCGAAAATTTATCATATAGGAGGAGAGAAAAGCTCACTGTTCTGTCCTGAAGAACTTAACGGCACAGTCTGGCCGTTGAAGGAGATTAACGGCAACATCGTTGGCCGCTAATCGAAGAGCTTGACAGCAGGGATCTTGCCGTTAAGTTCCGGTCTGTGCAAAAAGAGACTGAGCTCCAAACACAAGAAGAATGGGGGAATCCAGGACACGATAAAATCTCATAAAAATGATAGAACCTCCTAGACACATACATGGACGAAGTGGGTGGGTTACTTGCCTCTTGTAAAATCTCCAAAGGGGTGAAAATGGGCGATGAAGCTCTCCTTGGGCAGTCCCAAGAAGCCTCCAAAACACCTTCACTCCGTCTTCTGTGGTGTTGTAGCTTCCAGTCCGAGGTCGGGAAGCCTCCTCCTATGTCAAAGCTAGCTTCTAGTCGTTGTAGATCGCCGGATGAAGCTCCAAACCGCCGGATCTGAGCTCTCAAAGCTCAGGTTTTCTCACAGGGCTTAGGGTTTCTCTCCTTCTCCTTGCAAAGAGCCATGAGAAGGTCTTTGGGTTGCAAAGAGTGGTTTGTTTATAGGAGAGAGACCTCTCAACTCACGCAGGGGTTGATGTGAAGGCTTGAGAGCCATTGGGGATGTCTCCCCAATGGTTGAGGTAGCTTGCCCCTAGAATATCGGGGTCTGCAGCGCATGCATGTCAGTGATATTCGTCCGCGCTATTATCCCATCCATCGGCCATTTATTTAAGTATTAACGTCCAACGATATGGACGTTGACTATCATGGACGTCCACCATGTTGACGCCAATTGCCCTTCGGCCAGAACTTAAAAACATGCAGAAACCTGCTACGATGTATATATATATATACCTGCCATATATGTGGTATAGTATACACCCCATCACACATGCAAACATACAATATTTATAACCTATTTACACACATGCACACATAAGTATCACTAGCTAATACGTACGTAGATATTTACATACATACACACACAAGCATGAATTATCTACACAGAAATAAAGCAACAAAATTCGAGGGCCTTACACCCTCTCACCCTTAAGAAACTTCGTCCTCGAAGTTGAACGACACTACTCAAACAAAAGGGGATACTTCTTCCTCATCGCATCCTCAAGCTCCCAAGTAGCCTCCTCTCGCGAGAAGTTCCGCCATAGAACTTTACCGACGCAATACTCTTGTTCCGGAGATGCTAAACCTTCCAGTCAAGAATAGCTACTGGTTGCTCCACATACGACAGATCTGGCTGAATTTCCACTGGCTCATGACTAATCACATGGATGGATCTCGGACATACTTCCTGAGCATAGAAACGTGGAAAACAGGATGAACACTAGCTAAAGCTGGGGGTAAAGCTAGCTCATATGCCACCGTTGCCCAATCGTCTGAGAATCTCATACGGGCCAATGAATCTAGGGCTTAACTTGCTATGCCTGCCAAACCTGACAACACCACGAGTAGGTGATATCTTCAAGACATGCTCACCCACCTCGAACTCCAAATCCTTCCTCCTGTTGTCGGCGTAGCTCTTCTGCCTATCCTGCGCCGCAACAAGCCTCTTCCTAATCAACTGAATCTTATCCTAAGTCTCCTGAACTAACTCCGGACCGATCAACTGCCTATCGCCGGTCTCCTCCCAACACAAGGGAGATCTACAGGGCCTACCATACAACGCCTCAAATGGAGCCATACCAATACTCGCATGAAAGTTGTTGTTATGCGAACTCCACTAAGAGGTAAATGACGCTCCCAATCATCTTTCCAATCCAGCACACATGCTCTCAACATATCCTCGAGAGTCTGGATAGTCCTCTCGGACTGTCCATCTGTCTGGGGATGAAAGCCGAACTGAGCTTCAGCTCGAACCTAACGCATCCTGAAGACCCTTCCACAATCTCAAAGTAAATCTCGGATCTCGATCCGAAATGATCGACTTCGGCACACCATGCAATCTAACCACACTACTAACATACAATCTAGCTAAACTCTCAACCGCTGCTTCTTCTTCATAGGTAAGAAATGTGCAGTCTTCGAGAATCTATCTACAACTACCCAAATCGAGTCATTGCCCCTTCTAGATCGAGGCAAACCCGAAACAAAGTCCATAGTGACAGCTTCCCACTCCCTACTGGGATCTCCATCCTTGCATAAGGCCGATGGTCGCTGTCGCTCGGCCTTCACTTGCTGGCATACTAAACACCTGGATACATAATCCGCCACATCCCTCTTCATGCCGGACCACCAAAATGACCTCTTCAAATCCTGGTACATCTTAGTGTTACCCGGATGAATAGAGAATCTCGACCTGTGAGCTTCTGCTAACACATGCTCACGGACATCTACCAAGTCAGGGACACACACTCGGTGATGGAATCTAATCACGCCATCCTCATCACGAGCAATGCCTGCCTTGCCCACTAACTCTAGGAGTCTAGGGTCGTCTTTCTGTTGCTCGATCACCTCATCCAAAACCGAGGACCTAAGAGATAACTGAGCTACAAAAGCCTGGCATAGCGATGGCTCTAACTCAGTCAACACGCAAGCCGCATCCTCCAACATCTTCCTATGCTGGAGAGATGGTCTCTTCCTACTCAGGGCATCAGCTACGACATTCGCCTTCCCAGGGTGATACTGAAGGTCGAAGTCATAGTCCTTCAAGAACTCAATCCATCTTCTCTGCCTCAGGTTTAATTCCTTTTGGAGAAAAGATACTTCAAGCTCTTGTGGTCGGTGAACACCTCAAATCTGACACCATAAAGATAGTGCCTCCAGATCTTTAGTGCATGAACCACTGCTGCAAGCTCCAAATCATGAGTCGGATAGTTCTTCTATGCTCCTTCAACTGACGAGAAGCATATGCCACTACCCTTCCTGCTGCATTAGCACACAGCCTAAGCCAATCCGAGACGCATCCGTGTAGATAGCAAACCCTCTACACCGCTCGGCAAGACTAACACCGGAGCTGACGTGAGCTTAGTCTTCAACACTGAAACTACTCTCACACTTCTCAGACCAGACAAACTTCACTCCCTTTCTAGTGAGCTGTGTCAATGGGGCGGCGATGGTTGAAAATCCCTCAATGAATCGTCGATAGTAACCAGCCAAACCCAGAAAACTACGAATCTCCGAAGGGGTCTTGGGAATCTCCCAATCCATAACTGCCTGGACCTTTGTTGGGTCAACTGCAACACCAGCACCGGAGATAACATGCCCGAGGAAATGAACCTCGCGCAACCAGAAATCACATTTGCTGAATTTAGCAAACAGCTTATGCTCACGAAGAACCTCTAACACTACCCTCAAATGCTGACGGTGTGGCCTCGTCCGGAGAGTAGACCAGCACATCATCAATAAACACTACAAAAAGCTATCTAAATAGGCCTAAACACCCTGTTCATGAGATCCATGAACGCTGCAGGGGCGTTGGTCAACCGAAAGGAAGACCAAAAACTCATAATGTCCATAACGGTTCTAATGTCGTCTTGGACACATCCTCACTCCTAATCCTCAACTAATGATAACCAGATCGCAAATCAATCTTAGAAAAGACTGATGCATCTTGCAACTGGTCAAAAAAATCATCAATACGAGGTAAGGGATACCTGTTCTTCACTGTCACTTGGTTTAGCTTCCTATAATCGATGCATAACCTAAGTGATCCATCCTTCTTCTTTACGAATAAGACAGCTGCGCCCCAAGGGAAACACTAGGGCGAATAAATCCCTTATCTAGCAACTCTTACAACTGCCTCCTTAACTCGGCTAACTCTGCAGGTGCCATCCGATATGGAGCGTTTGAGATAGGATAGTGCCCGGAAGCAACTCTACGGTGAACTCTATCCCTCTATCCGGTGGCAATCCAGATAAATCATCGGGAAAAACGTCTGGAAAGTCCTGAACTACCTCGATCTCTGCAAGAGTTAGTGACTCATCAGTCTTAGATACTAACACCACGCTAGCATGAAAAGCGTCACAACCCTTGTTTACCATGCGCATCGCCTTCATGGCAGAGATGACCAATTTTCCCGCCAAGTTCCTTGGCAAGGGATGAGAGAACTCATCCTCACCAGGAATGCAGAAAACAATCCTCATTCCACGACAATCTACTAACGCATAGTGCTCCTATGGCCAATCCAACCAAGAATAGCATCATAGTCCTTCATCTTAGCAAGAAGAAACACCCTTCTAGGACTCTATCTTCAATGCACACAGGTAACGACGGAATGCACTTCCTAGTCGATACTTCCCGCAGGTGTGTGTACAGACAAAGGGACCTCTAACTCCTAGACTCTATGGCTGACTCTAGAGCTAACTGCCTAGCAAACCGCTCGAAAATGAACAACTGAGTGGCACCCGTATCAAACAAAACCTGAGCATGCACACCTAGAAGTAAAACCGTACCTTCGGTGACATGCTCTGCCTGCTCGACATCCTCTCGTGCTAGAGAAAACACTCGAGCTAGGGCTCGAGGCCTTCCTAGTATTCCTATAGCTGGTGCTGCTGCTGCTATCGCTGCTGGGGTGGCGCTCTGCACTGGACTCCCTGCTGAAGTCTCGACAATCCTTGATCTTGTGGTCGCTGCTCCTTACTTCAAGCATTTCCCCGCAATCATCCAACACTCTGTACCACCATGTGTCTTCCCGCAAGGGGACACTCCTTCTTCACACCAGGGAATGTTGAGAAGGTACCTGGCACTGCTGGTTGTTATCGGACGCTGCGGTGCCTGATACACTGCTTTCTTCTTGTCCTGCCACTGGAACGTAGCTGCAGGCCTCTCTGCGAAGCCTTCTTTTCCTCGAGATACTGCTGCTCTCGCCCTCCTATCTACAAGAAGCACTAAGTGCCTCGTCCAAGGTGCGATGGTCAAACGCCACTAGCCTCGTCCTCAGTGATGGCTTCAGGCCCATCACGAACTTCTTTGCTTTCCTGTGCTCATCTGTCACGATATGAGGTGCGTATTTAGATAATTCTGCAAACCTGGCCTCATACTCGAGCACAGTCATGGAGCCTTGAGTCAAGGAGAGTACTCCTACTCCATCCTATCCTGGATATGCTCGGGGATGAATTTGGCCTGAAAGAGCCTCACGAACTCGTCCCAAGCAACCTCAATAGCGCTGTCCTCGAACCGGGTACGCAGTAATGAAGCCCACCACACATCAGCTCTCTCCTGTAACATAACCTTCATAAGCACCAACTAAACAACTTCAACTTAAGAGGGGATATAAACAAATAAAACTAGCACATACCTGTAGCATATAGGTGGCTAAAGTAACCTTATCATCGTCGCACACCTAATAGCCTAGAAGATCTTCTCGATCTCCCTCATCCACTTTCTGCTAGTAACGGATCACTCTCCCCCTTAAAAGAGGGTGGCAGCATCCTCTTGAATCTTTCCATGATGGAAGGTCCACCGGGTCCTGAGCTGGAACTTGAGCCTGCTACATCAAACAACAATATACACATTCAACATGACATCATACAATTAAATAAAACAGACCACACTTTGATTGATTATGCTGACCTGAGCCTCCAACTGAGCTTGGAGTGCAGCCTGGGTGTGGGCATGCGTCTGCATGGCCTGCACCAAACCTGCATGAACACTCCATAATCCACAGGTGGCGGTGGGTGAAGTATAGGACCCTGTGGTGCCGGGGCCTACTCTCCTCCTGCTCCTCACGCCTCTGCTCGCCTCACGAGCAGCACACACCACATCTACCTCTCGAAGCCATGGCTGCAATAAATTTCAGCCACCATTAGAGCTATGCTATTAATTTCCTAACCATTTTTATTATCTATTTTACACTCATTATTAATGTTTTCTACACATGTGGACATTTATGTAGACTTAGCATGTAATGGGGATGATGACTTATATATATATTCATGTGCAATCCCAACCGGTTTCTCTGATACCAATCTCTGCGAACCCTCCTTATACCAATACGATTATAGAAATCCACGTCGGTATAGTGAGTCCCGTCACAGTGGGACATTTACCCAACACTAGTACACATGGCTGAGATGCTCATAAATATAGATACAGAGTAGCGGAAGTAAAAGAACTACTTGTCATTTCATTTCATCATCCACATTTAACATACATGGTTCAAATAACAATTTTAAGAGAACTAACGTCCACATAAATAAAATGCTAAAATCAGATTACATAGCTCGTCCAACAATTACATAATAGTTCTATTACGATGCCTCATTACATACTATGAAAGAAAAAGTCACAACGTCGACTCCACCAAGCTAGTCGCCACGCTCAGAGTCACTCTCCACTGTCTCCTCCAAAGGTGTCGGGTCACCAACTAAACCTGTACGCTGAAGCAAGGAGTGAGTCAAAGACTCGGCAAATAACTCCATACATCATTCATGCATACATCACAGTAGGTTCTACATTCCAATTCACAAAGCAAAACATATAGCATGCTTGAACATTGATAAGAGACTACCTATCATGGTATTTCTACAAAATTTAAAACATATGGTACATGATTTAGACATTCCAAAATAAATATCCTATCACATGCTTACTACTCATTCAATCACATTAAGCTACGACATGATAGCAACTAACATGGGATTCTCACATGCATAAAAGAAAACATCCTATCATGGTTTCTACACATTCTTACACATGCACACTATCATTTCATACACTTTAAGGTTGCTGTTTTGACATGGATACAGTAATTCACATCCCTTCGCATGAGAGCTACATTCCCAATTATACTACAACATGATAACAATTTAACATGGATTTGTTCACACATAATTGAGATATACTCCTATCATGGATTCTACACATTTTTACACCTATAAAACATCATCATAAACACATTAGTTTGCTGTTATAACATTATTTCACATTAACATATCATGGATCACAATTTCACAATCTAACGCATTGGTTTCACATGTTTGCACAATTACTCATTCACATAGTTCTCTTTTTACATATTGCACATTTACACATATTCACATTAAACAATTTACACATATTCACATTCACATTTCACAATTTAGTGTCGTGACACATAGTCCAAACCACCATTAGAAGGACACATCACATAACACATAGACGTCACCTGGGCAATACAGTGACGACTCTTGGACTGCGCTGACCGGGAGAACAAGTGTCCACCCTAACCAGTGGTACTTGTCCACCTCTAGGATTTCATCCTAATGCCCTTAGGATCTTAACACATTGAACCTTCCCATGGGGACTTTTCCATGGTACGGTTCCACGGCCCTCTATGGAAGCAGTGTTACACATGGCACATTCTTACACATTACACATTCCGATTTTAACACACATATTACACGATATACACATGTCTTTACATTCTCTCACTTATACATATGGCTCTGTTTTCCTATTCATGATACTACTGCTAACAGAAATCAAACATTCAGTACCTTACACTAATCAGGTTGAAACATACATAATCAACCATGTTCATATTAGCATGCGTTGAACACTCATTTTCGCATGGAAATTTCATAGAGCACTCTACAGTTATCCAAATAACATGAGAATTTAACCACAGACTAATTTCAGGCTTATGATCACACAAGCAAATTTTCATATTTTTCTGAGTCATATTACTTTTACAGAAATTAAACATTCAATCTCATGCCATTTATAATTCAATTTATCATGGAACATAACATGAATGTTCGATTTGACCATTCACTGGTCCTGTACCTATCATTCATAATACAGAAAATTTCCCCGAAATTTTTGCACAACATGCAATTTTCTGAAGTTTAAAACAATCTAGGCATGCTCTCTATTTCTAATACAGAAATTATAACAAGTTTCATAGTCATGGAAAAATTCCCAAATTTTCGGGACATGGACTGTCATGCATTTACATCATCTGGAAATTTGATGAAGTCAATTACAGATGGATCATGCAAACAGTAAGCTACCATACTCATGATCTTCATTTCACATGCATTTCACATAATTCTAACACTTAGATAAATCACAGAAAACTATAAAAGTCTCACAACACACATTCCATAACCATATTACATACATATAGGACAATATCTCCTCATGAAAACACATCGGAAATTTATCATATATGAGGAGAGAACAGCTTACTATTCTATCCTAAAGAACTTAACGGCATAGTCTGCCGTTCAAGGAGATTACGGCAACATCGTTGGCCGTATCGAAGAGCTTGACGGCAAGGGATCTTGCCGTCAAGTTCCGGTCTGTGCAAAACAAGACCGAGCTCCAAAACAAGGAATGGGGGGAATCCAGGACACGATAAAACTCATAAAAATGATAGAAACCTTCTAGACACATACATGCGAAGTGGTGGTTACTTGCCTCTTGTAAAATCTCCAAAGGGGTGAAAATGGGCGATTAAGCTCTCCTTGGGCAGTCCCAAGAAGCCTCCAAAACACCTTCACTCCGTCTTTCTTGGTGTTTGTAGCTTCCATCCGAGGTCGGGGAAGCCTCCCCTATGTCCAAGATAGCTTCTAGTCGTTGTAGATCGCCGATGAAGCTCCAAAACCGCCGGATCTGAGCTCTCAAGCTCAGTTTTCTCACAGGGCTTAGGGTTTCTCTCCTTCTCCTTGCAAAGATCCATGAGAAGGTCTTTGGGTTGCAAAGAGTGTTTGTTTATAGGAGAGAGACCACTCAACTCACGCAGGGGTTGATGTGAAGGCTTGAGAGCCGTTGGGACGTCTCCCCATTGGGTAAGGGTAGCTTGCCCCAATTTCCGGTCTCTACACCGCATGCATGTCAGTAATATTAACGTCCACATCGACGGCCATTTATTTAAGTATTATGTCCACGATATGGACGTTGACTATCATGGACGTCCACCATGTTGACGCCAATTGGCCCTTCGGCCAGAATTAAAAACATAGAAACCATGCGTACATGTATATTATATACATGCAATATATTTGGTATAGTATACACACCATCACACATGCAAACATACAATATTTATATACCTATTTACAACACATGCACACATAAGTATCACTAGCTAATACGTACGTAGATATTTACATACATGCACACACAAGCATGAATTATCCACACATGAAATAAAGCACAAAATTCGAGGGCCTTACATCTGCTTTCTCTTCTGACTCAGAATGTTGGTACAAATCACATCTGGGTGCCAAAAACATTTGTTGTCTAATTTGTTGTGTGCAGGAAAGCCGTGCATCAAATTCAAACACTCTGGATCTTGACAGTGGATGCTCACGACACATGACATGAGACAGAAATAAATTTTCATGCTTGATTGAAGGGAAGGTGGATCAGTCACCTTCGGAGGTAAGAATAAAGGAAATACTTGGCAAAGGAAAATTGGTAAGTCTTGCATAACCTTGAGTGATGATGTTTGCTTAGTTGAAGGATTGAATTACAACTTGCTTAGTATAAGTCAATTGTGTGACAACGGTCACAAAATTCTTTTTGAACATGATTCATGCAAAATAATTGACTCCTCTTCTGAGCAAATCAAATTGATTGCAAAATAGAAAATATGTTTACATGATAGATTTGTGTGATAAGTCCTCTCCAATGTTTGTTGATTGCAAATAAAAATGACAATTCTTGGTTGTGGCATAAAAGGTTGGGTCATGCAAGCTTCTCAACCATTAGCAAACTCATAAGAATGATCTTGTAAAAGGTCTTCCTGAATCTTTCCCTATCATTGACAATCATGTTTGGGATATGTGCTCAAGAAAATAACAAGAAAATCTTTTAAAGTGTTCAATGAAGTACTTACATCTAAACCACCTGAGTTACTTCATATGGATCTTTTTGGTCCAACTAGAACTCTAAGTCTTAGTGGTAATAGATGTGGATTTGTGATCATTGATGACTTTACTAGATACACTTGGATCTTATTCTTATCCCATAAAAGTGATGCACGTTCAGAATTCAGGAAATTTTACAATCTGCCTTAATGGTTTGTCTTTCAAATTGAAATCCATTTTAACAGATTATGGGGGTGAATTTGAAAATAATCTGTTTCTGATCTATGTACTGATTTGAACATACTCCATAAGTTTTCTTCACCTAAAACTCCAGAACAAAATAGAGTTGTAGAAATGAAAAATAGAACACTTGTGGCAATGGGCAGAACTATGCTCTTAGAAAGTAAGCTTTCAATTTTTTTTGGGCTGAAGCTGTAAATACAACTAATTTCATTTTGAATAGAGCATTGTTAACACCAAAGATCAGAAAAACCCCGTATGAGTGTTCAAGGATAAAAAGTCAAGTGTGTCATATTTCAAATTTTTTTTGTTGCAATATTTTGCTCATATAACAATAAAGAAAATCTTGATAAGTTTGATGCAAAAAGTTTTGAATCAATCTTCTTAAGTTATTTTGAAAATTCAAGAGCTTACAGAGTTTATATTTTGAAAAATAAGACTGTGGAAGAATTTCACATGCCATTTTTGATGAAAATTTCCAAAAGATTGACATTCCTAATTTGTGCAGAACTTAAATATGTGATGATGAGGATGATTTTCTTAAACATACATCTACAAATCTTGAAGAGCAAGAAGTACCAAATGCACGTGAGGTTATTGAAATGCCAACTTCAAGTACTTCAGGTAATCATGTTCCTGAAATTCCTACAAACCCTGAGGTAATTTCTGAACCCAGATTCTTAAAGGATCATCCACTTAAAAGCATTGTTAGTATTTGCAAGATGGAATAGGAACTAGATCATCATTTCATTCTGTCATAGATGAGGATTCTTTGGTATTACTATCCTAAATTGAGCCCAAAAATATTAATGAAGCTTTATCTTGTGAAAACTGGATAAATTCTATGCATGAAGAGTTGCATCAATTTGAAAGAAATCAAGTCTAGGATTTAGTACCAAAACCCTCTGATCTAGCTTCCATCATTGGAACAAGATGGATTTTCAGAAATAAATTGGATGAATCTGGTCAAATTGTTCGAAATAAATCTAGACTTGTTGCTCAGGTATATAACCAAGAACTTTGTATTAATTTTGAAGAGTCTTATGCCCCTATAGCAAGAGTTGAAGTTGTTCGAATATTTCTTACATTTGCTGCTTCTTTGAAATTCAAGTCTTTCAAATGGATGTCAAGAGTGTTTTTTAAATGGCTACATAAAAGAAAATATTTTTGTAAAACAACCCCCTGGGTTTGAAAATGAAAAATTTCCTGATCATGTCTTTAAGCTTAATAAGGCTATTTATGGTCTTAAACAAGCTCCAAGAGCTTGGTATGACCGGTTGAGCTCCTTTCTTGTAAATAAAGTTACATAAAAGGAAACATTGATCAAACTTTGTTTACAAAAACTACAAAAAATCATTTCATTGTTGTTCAAGTTTATGTTGATGATATCATTTTTGGATCAACGTATAATAATTTGTGCAATGAGTTTGCCCATCTTATGCAATCTGAATTTGAAATGAGTCTAATGGGTGAACTTACATTCTTTTTAGGTCTGCAAGTGCATCAAATTTCAGAAGGAATATTTCTGAGTCAAACAAAATATGTCAAGGAGTTAATCAAAAGTCCAAAACATCAAGCCATCCAACACACCAATTGCCACAAGTGTGCGACTTGAAAGTGATACTTTTGGTAAGCCTGTTAGTGCTAAACTTTACAGAGGTATGATTGGCTCTCTTCTCTATTTGACTACCTCTAGGCCAGATATTCAATTTAGTGTCTGCATGTGCGCCATATTTCAAGCAAATCCTAAAGATATCACATGACTACTATTAAAAGAATTTTTAAATATCTTCTTTCTCATGTGATTTAGGACTTTGTATCCTATTGGTTGTAAATTGGCACTTGATTGCATATAGTGATGCTGATTATGCAGGGTGCAAACTTGACAGGAAAAGCACTAGTGGTTGTGTTTATATCTAGGTGGTTGACTTATCTCTTGGGCTTCCAAAAAGCAACACTTTGTAGCTCTTTCTACTGCAGAAGCAGAGTATGTTGCTGCTGGTAGTTATGGTACCCAAGTCCTTTGGGTTAAACATCAACTCCTAGATTATAATCACACATTAGGTTGCATTCCCATTCTTTGTGATAACACCAGTGCTATAAATCTGTCCAAAAATCCTATTCAGCATTCCCGCACAAAGCACAATGACATTGACATCATTTCATTCGAGATGAAGTCTCAAAGAATTCTTTTGAACTCCACTTTATTGACACAGAAAAATAAATTGCAGACATTTTCACTAAGCCTTTTGCAGAACTAGATTCACTTCTCTTAGAAGGGAACTTGGTTTATGCAAGTTTTCACGTCTGATGTCTTCATCTCATTTCTTTGCGCAAATAAAAACCATTCTCTCTTACAAATAAATTCTACTTCTCAGTTGCATTGAATTCTTGGTATATCAAATAGTGATTTGAAGAAACGCAAGTTAGGCTTGTTTGGACACTTTCACTATACGTGAGTATATGTCTCTGCCAAGTATCAAGATCCCTTTATGCGATTGTTAGGGGGGGTATTTGTCTTTTAACAAAACTCACTTGTTGATTCTGTTCTCACTTCATTCAATTATTATTTTTTTGTTCACCTTGTGTTGGAGAGCTACTTGATAGGGGGAATCATTGTCTATTCTTCACTCATTTCTCTTAACAATTGTTGTCTATTATGAGCCCCAACTATTAGAATTTTTGAGTCCTTGTGCTATTTTCATGTGAGAGACTTAAAACATTGAAACTAAACTGATTGTGCATTTAGTTTAATTTCAAATTTACTTTCATCTCAAAGTTGTGCAATCTTAATACTTAATGTTTTTAAAATGATTTGCAAAACACTATTATAGGCACTTGAGTGGCTTTAATATTTCACATGTGTATGTTTAAGCTTCATTTTTACCACATGTTAAATAATCTCTCTACACTCATATCTGACTCTTAGGGCCAGTTTGGGAGGGGGGTTACCCATGGGTAACTCCAAGTTACCCATGGGTAACCCCCCTCCCACGGTTTGGGGAAGGGGGTTAAGGTTGCCCATGGGTAACCTGCTTTTTGCAGGTTACCCATGGGTAGTGCTGCCCCACCTCAAGAGGTGGGGCAGCGCTACCACCTGGGTAGCTTTTTTTTTTTTTTCTAAAAATTTTAAAAAATATTTATTAAATTGTAAATATTATTTTAACTATGTATATGTAATATTTTTGTATTTCTTAATTACAAAAGAAAGATAACTTGGGTCAAAGTGTTAAGTTGACTTAAAAAAAGAAAGTGGGTAATCTAACCAAGTTATCCATGGTTAGAGGGGGTAAGTTGTCAAAGCAATTTTGGTAAATTTGTGGTTAAGCAACCCATGGTTAAACTACCCATGAGTATTTAACCATCAATCAACTAGGCCTTATGGTCAAAGCAAACATATTCATGTAAAATATCAAAAGAATAAACAATAATCTGGAAGGATACAGACAGAGCAATGCAAACTTGTCTATTACTGAGTAACCAGGCCATCTCACCTAACCAAGTGATTGTCTCGCATCAAAAAGTGTTTAATAGTTTGTCATCTCTGTACAAGGTAATGAAAGTTAAACCACTGAGTAATCAGGCGGTCTTGCTCTGATAAATGTGATCTCTTGCATTGAAAAGTGAGATTTAACTAATTTATTCTTATATTCTTCACAGTTAAAAATGAAAGCAAATTCACAAAGACAGGATAGAAAGCTCATGACCTGAATAAAGTTCATGTATATTGAGTTATAACCTATTATTCTACAATGTGTTAATCTTCAAGCTCATAACATCTCTGTTAAATATTTATACTCACTGATATAGGTCACATTAATTCACATTTGCATCATCATTTTAACTACATTCAGACCATTATGTCTTGCTCTGCTTTGTGTTGAGTGGTCTTTATGATTACACTTGATTGCACAATACCAAAAACAAAATAACTTCTCTCATATGTCAATATCACTTTGCCTCACTTATTTTGATCATTCCTGAACCTTCATTTTCTATACTGCATTTCTTGATCTCCTACCATTCTTGTTCTCTTTCATGAATATCTTTTATGTTGTCAATGGGGGAGAAATTGCAAAGTCTTAAGAGGGAGAAATTGCAATGTCTTAAGAGGGAGAAATTGCAGACATTGAAGAAAATTGCATTTATTTTGTCATCATAAAAAAGTGGGAGAATGTTGTTTGAGTGTGTATTTGAAACCTCTTAATGATGATTTTAATCATGACCAATTGACATCACTCATAATTTGATTTTGATGATGACATTTGTACATTTGTACATATTAAAATGATGACTAAATGCATGTTAATATTTCATATGTTGATGATAATGACTTATGTTAATGGTTCACACTTCATTTTTTCAGGTTTACATAACTTTGTCACAGTGGGTTAACACAGTCTGCCTGTGTGTCGACACAGTTTGCCAGTGGTGTCGACACTGTCTGCCTGTGTGTCGACACTCACTGTCCCTTCCAGAACCTGTTCTAAAGCCAGTAGCCAGTGGTGTCGACACAGTCTACCTGAATGTCGGCACACTTCGTCTGAAGCTAAAAAATGTGAATTTTTTTGGACATGTGGCTGCATAGGGATCAAGGGAATTTACCTAGATATTTGTGCTCATGCACTCTAAGGGTCCACATGGACACATGGTACTATATATACCCATGATCCTCGTACTCCAAAAGTGGGGGAGAGCTAAGACTTTTCCAGAAGAAGAGAAGAGCGGGAAAAAGCTCTTGTGTCCAGAAGGGGAGCAGAGGAGCACCGCCAAGGGGAAGAAGGACAAGGGAAGAAGAGGAGGAGTTCCTAATTTTAGCTTTGCTGATCAAAAGGAGATCCATCTGAGTCTGTACTTCATTTGAGTATCATTTTCTCTAGGTGTGATCTGTTTATGTGTTCTACACAGATCGCCTAATTCTATTTTGTTCTACTTCATCATTGTATTGAGATAGATCGTGCTAGAGGATCTACTCTCTAATTGTGCTTGTTCTAGCAGAACATGGATCCTTCATGGTCTAGAGGTTTGAGTACTGTGTACTCAGGTTTGGAGCCGTAGTGCTCTGAGTTGGAGCCGTTGTGCTCTGGTGCTTGAGTCGTCGTGCTCAAGTGCTTGTGAATTTGCTGAAATCAAAAGCGGTCTGTGGAGTAGGTCGTTGTTCCTATCTCCTCGGTTTCTTTGAGTCGTCGCACTCAAAGGGTTAGAGTTTTCGTGCTCCAGGTGTATGCACTAGTGTTAGTGGTTCCTCCGTCGTGAGGAGGTGGACGTAGGAGACACAAGTTGTGTTCTCCGAACCACCTTAAAATTCTCTGTGCACTATCGTTTGTGTGTGGTTCGCTGCATCGTTTCACTCTATATTCACACACCACTCCTGGATCTAATCGAATTGTGTGTATTACTCTTTTAATTCTGCTGCCATACACACACGTTTGTAATTAACTTTAATTTAGTCACCTATCCGATCCCAACGCCATGTCTTCTTAGCCTTCTTCATCAGCTTCTCATTCTTGCCTAGGATGATCATGGTAGCACAGTGAGATGAAGCTGGGATTCCTCATGGTACTCCTACCTAATGTTGGCACGGGTGTGGCTGGTACACCACCATCTGATCAGGACCAGTCAGCCACAAGTCTTTGTCCTCTCGGGTGCGAACTCTGAACTCAATGGTCCTCATGAACAATGGTCTCACTATGAAGTCCTCCACTGGGAAGTAGCCTAGGTAGTCGCGCCAGGCATCTCTGCTCTTCAGGTGAGCTATCACACACTTGATCTCATCTTCTGGCTCATACCATGCCCTACTACAGTGCACTGAACTCCGAAGGAAGATTTTGGAGGGGGGGGTGGTGTTTCTCATCATAATCAAACTTTAGATGAGCTTCCATCCATACCTGAAGCAAGAAACAAGCTCCCACATGTGTTCGCCTAGGCTCATTGTAGTGAGGGAGCTGTAAAGGTGTGCGAGCACTGCAGGGGCAAGTGACTGCCCATGCCACAGCAGAGATAGGATCCCCACATGCTCATACAAAAGGAAATCACCATTGGTAGGGAACAAGAACACACCGGCGAGGCAAAGTGTCAGTCCACGAGTCGCCCTCTCACCTCCTATCTCCTTCACATGCTGGATCAACCACAAGGCCAGCCGGTCTAGGAAGATCCCATTCTTATTCGTCATTCTCAGCACCTCCTTATTGTCCTACACAATGTCTGCCAGAATCTCTTCCCACGGGAGAAGAGCGGTCATAGCATCATACTCCAGGCAACGTTTCTAGCCCAGGAACACTTCCACCTCTTCCAACAACATGGTTGCCTCAAATCCTTGGAACACGAACGTGTGTGTGTGTGGATGCCATCGCTCCACGAATTCTCCCAGAGCATCGAATCCCCACCACTTGTCCTTCATGTTCTGGGCCAGAATGACCATGAAGCTCAGGTTCCACACCCCGATGTAGCTTCTCATGTCAATTGTTAATGCATTTACTTGATTGATTAGTCAGGAGAAGGCTCGTACTTGGCTTTGACTTGGGAAGGCGGGCACACCCTGCACATCCAGGAAGCACCATGAGAGTGAGGTTTGGGGCATTTTTAGTAAGAAAAGAAGTAAGAACAGGCTGTTATATACCTCTCCATTGGCTAGTCGGGTGCTCAGATGCCCCGGAACCTCGCTCAAAACGCCTGGGTTCATGCTCATTGACGTTTTGGTTGATGAAGATGCCATGGAGACTTGCTGCAAGTCATTCATGAAGTGACTGGTTCAGAGATGAGGAAGGGAGGATGAACGTCGAAGAAGGAAGAGTCCTAATGGCCTCCCAATTGCATTTTTCTCAGTTTTATCTGCTGACAGGTTAACGTCAACATCGTTTGACGTCAGTGCACTCATGACGGCAACAGATGTGGATGTCTACTTTTGTAGACGACACACTATGCGGACGTCAACTGTGCATTGACGGCAATCGATATTGACAACAACTCTGTCGAATTTTCAAAGCTTCCTCATTTATATGGCCATTATTTCTCATCTTGTGTTTCAAGTTCTTTTGAAAGATATTTAAGCATAGGTGATGCTTCAAATCCGGGAACACTCATGCGACCTTGAGTGTTGTACAGGTATGTCTAACATAGGTTTATTCACTAAAGGCAAATAACTTGGCGACCGTGAACCCAGAGTTCCCCTTTACAAAAAACATGATGGGTTTGCGATCTCTCAGTTATTTGTTTGGCCTTCAAAATTTCCTATAGTTCTAACTTGCATTTTAGATAGGAAACCCACACCAACATGCATTTTAGGATTTCACTGCTAACATTCTTTTACTAACTCAAAAAAAAAGAGGAGATTTTCCTTAATCACTATGGCACCCAGCTCAAGTGGCCAATTAAATCGACACCTTGCCTTCATGCCTGTCAAGCCGATGTTGAACTTTTGTTACCCAAACAGTCCCACCGAGCACATCACGATGCTATCATTTCAGTCAACCAGTCTTATTGAGTTCACGTGAACCTTTCGCCAGTCATGCTTAATTCTGGATTTCTAGCCTTCCAAGCAATGATCCCAGTTAGAATCTTTGATGATCCTTTGAGAGTACAATCAATCCCTTTTGTAGCACCCCGGAAATTTTAATACATAAAGATTTAATTAAATGGAAATAAATAATTTCCATAATATGGATTATTTAAAACATACGTACCATTATACCATTATCGTATGTGCTAAACACAACGGAAATTCTGTAAAATTATAAATCAACCCCACATTATTCCTAAATGTTCCACAAAGAATTTATGCCAAGAAAAATCGGATTAGCCAAGTTTAAAGTGTTTCGCGACTTATTATCGTAATTCATGGATAAGTCGAAAAATCATTATCACACGTACTTGGATGAGTCGGAAAATTAAATAAAAATCATATATGGGCTTCAAATAATATCCTCTAATGACCCATTAAGAAATTTGGGTCAAGCAAAATCGTTTGAGCTAGGTTTAAGAATTAGTGTGACCAATTATCCAAATTAGGAAACAAGTCGGAAAATCGTTAACATGAAAACACGACGCAACTATAAATTCAATAAAAAGGTTGGGGAAACTTCCAACATTATATATTGATGACCCATTATCATAATTGGGCCGTTGGACCTCATATGACCCAAAAATCAAATGAAGCAAGAAAATGCATGGAAATTGTAGCCATAAATAAGTTGAAATTAGAAAGTGGTAATTAGGGTTTAATTGGATGCAATCATGTATTCTTGGCAACCCAAATTCGTGCCTACCCACCCATGGTGGTTGCTTGTGGCCAAGACTCTCTAATGGAGGGAGAGATCTTCAAATTATGGATAGACACAAGCCAATCCCGCAACCCTTCTTTCCTTGTTGCATTAGGACTCCTAAAACCCATAGATGCTTAAATACTCTTCACACAAACCCTAGGGACGAGTTTAGAACTTGCTGGGGTCGGTGGAAGAGCTCTTGGTGGCTGAGGAGCTATGGAACGACCACTAGAAGCTCATCTTCTTCCCCGTTGCGTCTGCTGCGACCTGAACAGACAGTCATCTTGAAGACGACCAAAGGTAGGTCAAACCTAAACCAAACCTTACAAGGCTTATACCTCTGGAAACAGGGTCAAGTCTACGTTCTAACCCAAGGGAATGCCCAAATTCCATGTAGTATACACGGAGCAGTAAACGTTCTCCTCCAAGTGGTTTGAACTCAGGTTTTCTGGAAAAAATGAGACTTCTTCAACCCAGAAGGTAGGTTTTCTAGGGCCAAACCTTAACATATCTTATAACAATGTGTAGATCATCAAGTTGACTTTCATTTCCCACTGGTTTCATCGAATTTCATGAGTAGATTTTGAACTATAAGCATTTTCCAAAGTCACGCACTGTCAAGGTTTTTCCCGTTCTTTATTTGTTGCATGCAATTTGAGACCGAATTAGAGCAAACCGCCAACAAGAATTTCCCTACTATTGTCCTCATCATGTCTTGTGTTGAACATTCGTCTAAATGTCATTAGTTAGAGAGTTATAAGCATGGTATGAGGGTTTGCTGCATGAAACTTCGTTTTCAGATTTGCACTTGGTTTTTACATTTGTGTTTGACATGATTAAAGCCTATCAAACCATCCTTGTTTTCTAATTCCTATTTACTGTAAGAACCCTAGCATGTCTAGGTTAGTTTAAAACTGGTTTCGTTATTTTTCATGTATGGTGCAATTTGTTCTCTATTTTTGAAGCACACTGTGTCAATATAAGGCAGTTCTGGACCGCAATCCAAGCCCTGACCATTTCCCTGTGTACTCTGGCACGGACCTGTGAACGTGACGAACCGATATGCCGCGTTCACAAGGCTGTCGCGAAAGAGCGCATTGTCGCAATCTGATCGCGACAGGACATGTCGTCGCGATCAGCTGAGACCTGTCGCGCCCTTCATACCCTTGTTGCGATCTGCCTGCGTGTTCTATCATGCCTGTCGCGACCTGTACAAGGCACTGTCGCGTTCTGTTCCCGACCCGTCGCGACCCTTACCAGGATCCGTTGCGACCTCAGTTTTTCGCATGAAACCCCAACTATTTTGTTTGTAAATCTTACTGCTATACCCAAGGTCTGTTAATATGATTTTAATGTGTAAATTGTATGTCTTGGGTCTGATCATTGCATGATGTCTATTTAACAGCTTAAAAGTGTTTAACCCATTAAAAAGCCATAAATACATGAATATTTCTAAATTCTTTCTTAATGATATGATCATTCATGAAACTTGTGATTGACTCTTGTTACCATTCTAGCTTGATTAAATGATGGTTATTATCATTAATCTTGCAAACCCATGTATAGTTAAATACCTTGTCATTTGCATGTCATCATGTTAATGTTTTCCACGAGTTTGAGACCGATGGATTGAGATTTGAGACGTGTATGTCACTACACACTTGCACATCAAGGCATCCCTTGCTTGGGATTTTGGAAACTCTCTACCGGTCATTCCGAATCGGTAGACTAGTGACCTTTTCTCTAAGGCCTCCATAAATCTCCTCTGACCATGGATTCCCACATGGCCGACGAGTTGGTGTACCATTGAAGTTCTCTAGTGATAGCGTGCACTTCCTCTCTCATCTTGTCTCGTGAGTGTGATCTACAATCTAGATTAAAGTCATTAATGTAAAGATTGAACTAAAGTATAAATCGTACCGTTATGCTGTCGATTTATCTCTTCACCATTGTTATCATGAAATCATGTTCAATTAATTATTACTTGTTCTCATCATCATCATGAACATGACATTACACATGCTTACTTATTGAAACTCTCATTGGCCATTATTAATGACTATGGGTATCTACTTTAAAATTTAAGTGAGATGCTGAAAGGGCACGGTGTGTGTCCAAGGGCTCCAGTCTAGCCCCAATGACGGCGAGTCATAAATATTGTTAACCATGGGGTATAATGATTATTGGCGTTGCATCTGCACTGGGAGTCGTGCGTGTCGTGTTGAATGATAGATACAATAACCACATACACGTGTCCTGGTGTACATTCTTGATGGATCTTTTCTTGGTGTACATTAGTGTCTATGTGCCTGATTAGCGTTACATGATCGTGCTCGTGCGTGCTTGCTTGCTTGCGTGATATGGCCATCCTGCATTTATTGCAATAAGTGATATCTTGCGTTCTTGAAAGCTATTGGCATCAAGTGAAATCTTGCGTGCTTGTACAAAGTGATCTATTGCTAGTTCTATCTCGTTATATCCTTCTAGGTCTCGTTCTATCATGATCTCTCTATCTAGCTTTTACATGTATTATGTTTAACGAGTTTAATTCGCACATGCATATCATGACAATCATCGTGCTTACCTAGTTCAAAAATGTTATTCATTTATATCATTGCCCGCACATTGAGATATAAACCCTACTGGGCTAGTTTGCTCATCCTACTTTTACCCAATCTAGGTGACTATGAAGTTCAAGAGGAACATCAAGTCGAGGATGGGAATGCCTCCGAGTGAAGAGCGTTCCAATTATGAGTATATCTATAGTTAGTTTATTTTGAGTGGTAGAACAATGTAGTAGGAAGTGAGGTATTATGTACTTTTGCTTTTATTGAGTCTTAGTCCTGTAATAGTTTCCATTTGGAATACAATGAGTTGAGATTCGAATAAAAGATTAGTTGAGTTCAATATTTGGGCCCTATGATGATGTATGTTGTTATACATTAGTGCGTGCTACCTAGAGGCTTATTTGCCGAATGTTCACGTCTCGGGATATCGACTCGAATTATTATTCAGAATTATTAATTAATATCTGCTGTGTAATTCTCGGGATGTGACACCTTTGTCTTCACAACCCCCTGATTGGACAAACATCCTGATTATGTCAGGGGTCCCGACGGACATCGGTTGTGAGATTTCCTTGATTCAACCGTAATGTTACGACTCTTTTGACGGGACAACACCAGAAACCATTCAAAATCTTACTTGGTAATGCTAGGAACCCTACCATTGGGTTGCAGTTGTAACTACACGGGTAGATCACCCCCCTTTCCACACACATGTCTCTCAGTCGATTCATTACTTGCTTCTAGCCTAACACATTCTTGTGGCTTGCTAGAATTCCTATCTTCGAAAATGGCCCTTTTATCAAATCTCCACGTCCTTTGTTTATTGAGACACCAACCTTTCAGTCCGCTCCACTCCCTTGCAAGATCGGATGTCTCGGAGGGGCATTTGTAGACGTGAGATTTGGCCCATCCCCGCGTGATCGTTGGCCCATTAAGACTTGTTTGACTACTTGTTGACTCACCTCGGATCCCATGTTAATGTCAACATCGATTGTCGTTTACCCTATGTTGACGGCACCACCCCTTGACCTTTACTCAGGTTGAGATCCACATAGGTTGACATCTGCATGGAGTTGACGGCAGCATCGATTGACGTCACCTGGGTTTGCCTGGTCTACGGAACTGCCCGCTTGCACCGCTACCTCAGCCATGCAACGCATGCGGCCATTCAAAATGGGAAAATGGGCCACCTTCGCACCCCCTTGATCTAGTAAAAGTCCTATGTCGCCTCTCCTCATTAGCCAAGCCTTCCTACATGGATTGCCACTTGTACAAGTGTGTTTTCTCACACTTGAGCATCCTATGCTCCCTAGCTCCGCCCCCACTACCTATATATGAATCTCCTTAACCTTCTTAGGTGGGGGGGAGATGTTGGATGAGCCTAAGCTTTAGTGCCTTAAGAGAAGAGAGAGAAAATAGCTTTTGATCTTGAGAGCTTCCACCTTTCATTCCTCTCTGCCTCTCATCACTTGGAGCATCTAGGAGACTTCACCACGAGCTGGAGAAGTCCACCAAGCGCAACAAGCATCTACAAACGAGGATCATCTACCTCTTCTTCTTCTCTTTCCCTTCTTTCTTCTTAGTCTTGCATGCTAGTCACTCCTCACATACACACACCAAGCACGTAGTGCACACTCCCACACTCTTAAAAGGGGTTTTTCAAACCAAAAATGAAGGGAAGAAGGGTGGTCATAGCACTTGGCCACTTCTCTTCTCAAGCCCGCAATGGGTACGGGGCTCATCTTTTGGGTTATTCTTTATTACTTCAGAACATTTACTGCACTTCATTAGAGTCTTATAGAGTTCTTTTGTCACAGGAGCACCTTCAGTAACACAGCGGAGCTTCTTCCTTTTGGCCGGCCAAAGGGGAGAAAGTCGGCATCCCGCCATCAACCGCTACGAGGCTACCACGCCGGTGTGATCTGAACACTTCCTTGGGCTTAGGTAAGGCCCTGGCGATCACACCCTGCTCATTTCCTTGCTAGTTTCCTTGTTTTCTTCCCATTCTTCCTTCGGTCAACTCGGTTAAACAAGGGTCAATGTGAAAACAGGACGAAGACAGGATCAACTAGCCAGTGCACACATCACCCTCTAGAGAGAGATAGTTTGGGGGATCCGGAGATGGAAAAACAAAACATCTACACCAGGCTGTCGAGCAGAGGGAGTGGCTGGTGTGTCCTCCTCTTGGCTTCTAGTGGCGCTTGCTTGGTTGCTGTTATTGTGACGATGTTTCCTCACGATGTTTCCAAGTGTTGTCCGTTGCCCTAGCTTGCACGGTGGTTATAGCTTGGACATGCCTAATTTCCATAAGCATCATTGGTTTTGCCTTGTTGGCCCGTGCTTCTGGTGGTTTCCGCTTCGGTGTCCTCTCGGTTCCGTAGTCCCGTTCTTGGGTGCCAGTCCATGGTGGCACTGGCGTGTGTGGCTTCCTGACCTTACGGTATGTCCGGGGTCCGGGGTGGTTCTATTTGTGGGCCCTCGACCTTGTGGAGGTCTGAGGTGGCCGTGCTTGTGGTGAGACGTCCTTCTCACGTGGTTTCTCGGTGGTCTCCGTGAGACCCCTATCTTGGTAGGCGTGTCGAGACTTGTTTCCATGTTGTACGTGACTCCGTTGGTTTCTGCGGAAGTTGTGTGTGTGTCACGACCTTGGTTGGTGGTCGTGGCATTGCATTATTTTGTTATGCTGCTTAGTAGTAGCTTGCTATAGGTGTTCCTTGCTTTACAACTTTCTAGTGTAGTTTCCTATTTTCGGAGTTCCTGCTACTCTGGCTGGTGAGGGACTGGTAATCCCTACTCGGCCTTGTTCGCGAGGCTCACTCCCCTACTTCCTTCACCTAGGGGCTCGTTGTCGTGGGAGCTCAGTGTCGGACAGGTTGTGGAGGCGGACATGGCGCCGTGTGCTGTCAGCAGTAGTCAGAGTGAGTGTTGTGAGCTCTTGTACCTGAGTGAGTTGAGAGTTGTGCTTTGCAAGTTCTCGGGTATGCCCCTTAAGGACTGCACCTTTCTTCTTGTACCTGTGCTTTTATTTGGGACATGTTGTACAGACTTTTGTATATTGTAAAGATTGTTATAGTTATTTAAATTTAGTACATATCTAACTAGACTATTTCTTCTAACCCTTCTAGGTCTTCGGATCTGTGGGTGGCAGCGAAAACTTCGGGGTCCCTAGCGGGGGTCCAGGAGGTCGGGTCGTTACACTCTCTAACTTCATCCGCAGAAAACGATGGTACGTGCAATATCCGTAAAACATATCCAATAAGGAGAGTCAAGACCTAGTAAGGATGATGGTAAGATAGCATGTAGACTCACATTGCACCTAGCATGTGCTCTTGCAGCTTTTATCTAAACAACATAATTGCATTGCGGAATAAGAACGATGAGACAAAATCAAGGATAATATGGTCAGTAACATTAATAATTGACGTTGGAATCATATTCATGTAGATGACATTTTAAAATGTGGTTTATGTCTTTTAAAGTACGGACATAGACTGTAACCCACACTGACAGACTAGGAACACGATGCAACTCGCTTGTTTGATCTATACCCTGAATCTAGGGTTACTTGGGAAGAACTATAAACAAAAAGCGATTACTGGAAACGAAACAGTAGATAGATCTATGGCTTCGTTTGACCCAGTTCCATGTGATGCAAGAAAACAACCTGATACTCTTCACATGATCAGTGAAATCAAGAGAATAGGGACACACAACTTGAAGAACTCATAGAAAGCATAGTCTAGATTTAGGTTGATGCCTGAGATTACCTACCTTTGATTGTTCCTAGAAGGGTCTTGATGGGTCGATGAGTGTTGTCGTTAGGACACAACGACCATCAACTTAAATTCCTGATTGTAGAAATAAAAAGGCATAGTGTAGTGGCAAGTCAGGGTCGAGTCCACGGAGAGTCTTGAGTTGATTGGAAATCTTTCGGTCGAAGGTGGTTTTTCTATGAAAATATAACTATGGAGCTTGCTTTAAATCTAATTAATTGAAAAAACACTAAAGAAATGAGATAGAAGAGGAAGAGAGAAAAGGTGGCAAGTAAAGAGAGAAATAGAGAGAGAGATAGAAGAGAGATGAGTGATAATAGAGAGAGGAAATGGGTCACTTAGAGAGAGAAATGCAACTAAGAAAATGAGATAAAACATGCCATTTAGATTTACAAATGACTAGATTGAGATGGTGGATTGAACAAAGTTTTAAACACAGTGCAACATTTTAACAAAAGAAACATAAGTACAAAATAACACAAAGATATTACACCATAAAAAAGAAGAAGGATGAGTTAGGTCGCAGCCCTCCTCTACTCCTCTGACACCTCCCATAATCGAGACAACAACACCAGAACGATCATGTAGATGGCAGTGGCACCCGGACAATGTCGTGCACCTGTTAAGGGAGATACAGAGAGAGAAAGTAGGAGATATGGATGAGGAGATGAAAAAGATCTAGTAAAGGGAGAGAAAATGGATGAGAAGGGGAGTTTGCATAGAACACTTAAAAAAAATAAAAGAAGAATAAAGAAGAAGAAGAATGAAGGAGAAGAGGAGAATGGTGATATGGTGGGATGGGAGTTGGGAGTTGTAGGTGGTGTGGGAGAAGAGGAAGTAAACAAAGGAAAAAGAAATAGAAGGAGGTCTTGGCTTCGCAGGCGGGAAAGAAGAAAAAGGAAACTTGAAAGAAGAAGGTGGGGATGAGTTTATATAAGGAGAAAAGAGATGGTGTGTGACGTGAGTTTTAAATGTTAGATACATACACACTATATACACATTCACACACATGCATATTTAACACATAGACACATTCATACATACATATGTAAAATAGACACACATACATACTTAAATATAGACCCATACATGTATTTACTTTTGGTGCATGGTGTGTGGAAGAGGGGGGAGAGGCGCATGTGTGTGTGCATGGCAGTATGGGTGGAGGTTTTGTCTGAGAGAGAGAAGGTGTGTGGGGGTACTTACAAACACACACATAACATATACACCCCATATAAATAAGACAGATATATTTATATATACATATATACACATATACACATATACATATATATTATTATAACACACATATATATACACTAATACATCCACACACATATCTATCTATTTCACAAAAACAAAGACACACACACAACACACACCCACACAATATATATATATATATATATATATATATTATATATATACTGTATAGTGACCAAATAGTGACTGACATATTTCGGTCGCTATCTGCGACCAATTATTCAATCACTATTTCGGTCACAATCTAGTGATTGAAATGTTCAGTCGCTATTTGCGACTGGTCTATTCGGCCACTATTTCGGTCACAAAATAGTGACCGATAGTGACTGAAAGTGAGCAGTCGCTGATAGCGACCGATAACTTCGGTCTCTAATTTTGTAAATTTTTTATAAAGAGACATATTTTTTTAACAAATAATATTGTGCATATAATAAAAATAAAACTGTACTATGAAAATGTCAACAATAATAAAATCTCCATAACATGTCAACAAATAAAATGTCAATAAAATGTCCAAATAATAATACATAAAATGTCCACAACAATACATAAAATGTTCATAACATGAAAAGAAAATCATGATCCTCGTCCTCGTCCTCCTCGTCCTATTCTCCTCCTCTACGCCACTCGATAAGGGAACGTACAATAAATATATAAAAATAATAATAAAATTAAATACTAACTATAAGCAGTAAATTATTTAAATTTTTAGATTTTATTTTTCACATCACTTTTAAACTAAAGTAACTAGCTTAATGTGAATTCGAGCGCCGAGCTGAAACTGGGAGTCCGATTTGAACTCCGTTAGTTTCCACAAGTCACACTCACGCGCCGGCCATGCTACAACAAACCAGAGGCTGATTGGATTAGTATTTCTAATTTTGGACCCCCAAACCTAACTAAGTTCTTCCTTTTTAAACAAAACAAAACTAAACTAACTTGCTTAATGTGAATTTGAGTGCCGAGCTCAAACCGGGAGTCCGATTTGAACTCCGTCAGTTTTCCAAAGTGACAATCATCTCCATGGGCGTGCTGGAACAAACTAGAGGCTAATCGAATAGCATTTCTAATTTTGGCCCCCCACCTAAGTTCTTCATTTTTAAACGAAACTAACTTGCTTAATGTGAATTTGAGTGCCGAGCTCAAACTGGGAGTCCACACTCATTGCCCCAGCCATGCTGGAACAAACCGGAGGCCAATCAGATTAGTATTTATAATTTGGATTCCCAAACCTAGTTAGTTTTTCCTTTTTAAATAAAACAAAACAAAACTAACTTGCTTAATGTGAAATTGAGTGTCGAGCTCAATTGGGAGTCCGATTTGACCTCCGTCAGTTTTTCACAATTTTCATCATCGCCCTGGTCGTGCTGGAAGAAACCAAAGACCATCGGATTAGTATTTTTAATTTTGGACCCCATCCTATGTTCTTCTTTTGAAACTAAACTAACTTGCTTAATGTGAATTTGAGTGTCGAGCTCAAACCGGAAGTCCGATTTGAACTCCGTCAGTTTCCACAAGTCACAATCATTTCAGCCATGTTGGAACAAACCAGAGGCTGATCAGATTAGTATTTCTAATTTTGGACCCCCAAACCTAGTTATGTTCTTTCTTTAAAAAAAAAAAACTACACTAACTTTCTTAATGTGAATTGAGTGTCAAGCTCAACCAGGAGTTCTATTTGAACTCCGTTAGTTTCCACAATTCTCAATCATTGCCCTGGCTATGCTGGAACAAACCGAGGCCAATTTGGATTAGTATTTCTATTTTGGACACCAAACCTAAGTTCTTCAATTTAAAACTAAACTAACTTGCTTAATTTTAATTTGTGCCGTGCTCAAACTGGGAGTCCGATTTGAACTCCGTCAGTTTCCACAAGTCACACTCATCGCCCCGACCATGCTAGAACAAATTGGAGGCCAATCGGATTAGTATTTATAATTTTGGACCCCAAAACTCAGTTCTTCGTTTTTAAACTAAACTAACTTGCTTAATGTGAATTTGAGTGCCACGCTCAAAGTAGGAGTCTGATTTGAACTCCGTTAGTTTTCACAAGTCACACTTATTGCCCGGCCATGCTGGAACAAACTGGAGGCCGATCGGATTATTATTCTAATTTTGGACCCCCAAACCTAGTTAAAATTCTTCCTTTTTAAACAAAACAAACTTTCTTAATGTGAGTTGAGTGTCGAGCTCAAACCGGAGTCCGATTTGAACTCCGTCAGTTTCCACCAGTCCTAATATTGCCCTGGCTGTGCTGGAATAAATCGAAGGCCAATCGATTAGTATGTCTAATTTTTTGACCCCCAACCTAACTTCTTCGTTTTTAAATTAAACTATCTTGCTTAATGTTAATTTGAGCGTTGAGCTCAAACCGAGAGTCCGATTCAAACTTCGTCAGTTTCCATAAGTCACAATCATTGTCTCGGCCATGCTAGAACAAACTAGAGGCCAATCGAACTAGTATTTCTAATTTTGGACCCATAAACCTAGTTAGTTTCTTCCTTTTCAAACAACAAAAAAACTAACTAGCTTAATGTGAATTGAGTGTCGAGCTCAACTGGGAGTCCGATTGAACTCTGTTAGTTTCCACAAGCCTCAATCATCGCCCTGGCCGTGCTGGAACAAATTGGAGGCCAATTGAATTAGTATTGTAATTTTTGACCCCCAAACTTAGGTTCTTCATTTTTAAACTAAAGTAACTTGCTTCATATGAATTAAGCGCTGAGCTCAAACCGGAGTTCAGATTTGAACTCTGTCAGTTTCCACAAGTCACACTCATTGTCTCGGCCATGTTGGAACAAGTCGGAGGCCGATCGAATTTGTATTCTAATTTTGGACCCCCAAACCTTGCTATGTTCATCCTTTTTAAACTAAACTACTCGTTTAATGTGAATTTAAGTGTTTGAGCTCAACCGGGAGTCCGATTTGAACTCTGTCAGTTTCCACAAGTCACAATCATCACCCTGGCCATGCTATAACAAAGAAGAGGCCATTGGGTTAGTACTTCTAATTTTGGACCCCTAACCTAAGTTCTCTTCGTTTTTAAACTAAACTAATTTGCGTATGTGAAGTTGTATGCCGACTCAACCAGGAGTCCGATTTGAACTCCGTCAGTTTCCACAAGTCCCCTCATTACCCCGGCCGTACTGGAACAAACCGGAGGCCATTCAATTATATTTATAATTTTGGACCCCCAAACCTAGTTATGTTTTCCTTTTTAAACAAAACAACTAAAGTAACTTGCTTAATTGTGAATTTGAGTGTCGAGCTCAACAGGGAGTCCGATTTGAACTCCGTCAGTTTTCACAATTCTCAACATCGCCCTGGTCATGCTGGAACAAACCAAAGACCAATCAGATTAGTATTTTTAATTTTGGACCCCCAATCCTATGTTCTGCATTTTGAAACTAAACAACTTGCTAAATGTGATTTGAGCGCCGAGCTCAAACCGAAGTCCGATTTGAACTCCGCCAGTTTTCACAAGTCACACTCATTGTCTCGGCCGTACTGAAAAACTAGAGGCCGATCAGATTAGTATTTCTAATTTTGTCCCCCCAAACCTAAGTTCTTTGTTTTTAACCTAAACTTGACTGTTGGAATAGTTCATCGGCTAGTGCACTAATTTGGACCGCTGATCCGATAGTGATTAAAAATTGACTGTATAATAAGAAAATGAAATAAATCAATTTACTCACATGAGGGGCCTGTGCTGATGTCGATGCATTGCCTAAGGAGGAATGCTGACCTGGGAGAGGGCCTGGGAGATGGCATGAGATAAGACCTAGGAGAGCTGGGCCTGGAAGCGTCGGACACCTGCGTATGCATCGTGTTACTAGACAAGACTCTAAACCAGGGATCTCAATTTGAATGATCCCATCATCACACTGGGAGAAGAACCTAGAGCACCAGGTGTGGGAATGCACTAGTCACCTGTGGGCCTGAACTCGAGGCGCTAGATAACACGTTTGCTTTGTCCATACTGTGCCCAAAACCATGCACATAACCTTTCTTCAGGGCACTAGATGCCACAACCCTACCTCAAGATCTAACTGCGGCTGTTCTTATCAAACACCTCCTGAAATGTCGGAGGCCATTTTATCCTTTTCCTATTTCATAGAAAAATATTACGTAAATCAGTACCTATAAATAAAATATACAAAAACGGACATATGACTTACCATGTAGACTGATGGTCCAAAGGAGACGGACCCACTTGTATGCTTGTTAGCCCTGGATTGGCAGCCCGATTCACTTTCATTATTGTGGAGGTTTCCTGCCATCTCTCTACGGCCCATATGTTGCACAAACATTGCTAGTAGTCTCTCCTCATCCATGTCGATGTGTGCTCCCTCCCAACAGTAGAGTCTGGACTCTTACAAACTCTCTGTGCATTTTTCCTCGCATTATACAAAAAGTGTTTAAAATTTGATCAGGCGGTCGTCGTCCATACTGATTGAGACCACGCCTCGTCCGAAGGACGCCTTAATCGATGATTGAGAGTTAGTTTCTGAATGTAGGAGTAAGAAACAAATATTTATAATAAGAAATTACATACCATGACATCTGATACAACAACTCCTGGACGTCCATCGAGAAATCGTTGAATCTATGAATAGGCCAAGGAAATGTGCCTGAATTGATCTTGTGATGATTGAGATGCTTGGGCAGCTCTATTTTATCCTTGTACATATGTAACTGTTACAATGATTTATGAACTAAATAACTATCCTTAATAAAAGATACATATAAATTTATTACGTATCTATTTACCACACCTCCCGTAGAGTACCATCATAAAACTACCGCCCCTCTCCTGTAGACGGACAGCATCCTCTACCTCTTGCATCGTAGATGCGCCTGTCAAAAAACTAGATGTGCGGACGCACTCGGTCCTGTACAAAAATTTGATAGACAGAAGCAATGCACAAGAATATATGTAACGACTCGACCTCCTGGACCCCCGCCAGGGACCCCCGAAGGTCGTGCCGCCGCCCACGGATCCGAAGACCTGGAAGGGTTAGAATTTAGTCCAGTGAGATAAGCAATGAATTCAAATAACTATAACAAGAAAGATTATACATTAATAATGAAATTAAGTACAACATGTCCCAAATAAAAGTACAGGTACAGAAAGAAAGGTGCAGTCCTTAAGGGGCATACCCAAGGACTTGCAAAAGGCCACTCTCACTCACGCTACAAGCGCTCACTCTCACAATCACACTGCTGACAACGCACAGCGCAACAACCGCCACCAACGACCGTCCAGCAATAACTTCTATGACAGCGAGTCCCTATCTAAAGAGAGTAGGGGGTGAGCCTCGCGAATAGGCTCAGTAGGGATTACCAGTCCCTTACCAGCCAGAGCAGCTGGAACTCCAACAAAGTGGAAGGAAAACTACTCTAGAAAGCAACAAAGCAAGAAACACCTACTGCAGAGTACTACAGAGCAGAGGAAAAAGAGAAACGCCTCGACCACAACCCGGGTCAGGCCAAACGTGACTCCCGTAAAACCAGCGAACTCAAACACATGCAGAAGCAACTAGAGCAACGCCATGACCCACAACCGGGGTCGTGCCAGAGCATCTCAACGCAGAAGCAAACCCTCGGCACACACCCGCCAAGACAACGGAGCTCACGGACACCGGAGCGACCATGTGAGACCAGAGTCTCACAACACAGCACCAACATCTCGGACCTCCACGAGTCGGGAAGGAACAACCAGGTGTCACCCCCCGAGAGACCCAAGCAACCAATGAGAACACGTCACACCACAGCATGGCCACCTCTTACCTCCACAAGGTCGAGGCCCATAAGCAGAACCACCTTGCACCTCGGACAATCCACGAGGTCAAGGAACTACGCCTATTGGTGCCACCACGAAGGCACCAAGGAACGGGTTACCGAAACAGCAGTCGGGTGTCAACACTCGACATCCCGAGGGAACCTACAGGATGGAAAACACTAAACACGGCCCACGAGGCCAAGCTAACCTAGCCCACGGAACTATACACAGCTAGGCTACAACCCCCACGCAAGCTAGGGCAACGAGAAACCATTCTTGGAAACAGCGTGAGAAACACCGACACGCAAGAGCATACAAGCCACCGCCATAGGCAGCTAAGAGGAGGACACACAGTCCACTCCTCCAACTCACCGCCGCGGACTCCCGCCTACAACCTCCCCGGTAGAGTAAGCTAGCGAGTCACCGCAAGGAACAACACAACCACCACAGCCCTGGCGAGCTGCGGCCCCACGCCTGACCTCCCTACGCAGCTCTGGAGCCAACGCAAAGCGAGGCAGTGAGAACTAACTAACTGCTCACCGGAAGAGCACCAAACCACTCGCGACCAGACCCAGCTAAGAGAGCTCTACAAATGACTCTACGCTGCTGCCCCCACCGTTTTTTCCTTCTGCTCCAAGTCAGAGACTTGAGCCACGACTGCCTCCCGGAGAACTCCCCTAACAGACGTGCGGGGCTGGGGGTCCCAGGTAATGGTACACAATTTGTCTCGCGACAAGCCCAAGTGCCGAGCACCGGTGAAAGAGAACTGGCGTGCACCACCAACAGAAACAACACAGCTGGCTTGTAACCAAGACAAGCCCAGCAGGCACAAGCACGCACGGCAACCCCTTGGAAACCTCCAGAAGGGCCGTCGGCCACGCCGCACACAAGGCACGGTCTGAGAAACCCGAACACCACCAACAGAACAGAAACCATCGCTCTTCTAATAACGATTGACTGACAGACAATCGATTATTAGACAGATGCGCCTCCTAGCACCGCCGCTAGGACACGACACCACGAAGGTGTCACCTTCAGTCAGCGAACGTCGGAGGGAACCTGCCGCCTTCCCACCAGAAGTTCCTAAAGGCACACCCTGCCTGGCGCACACGCTGACATGCTAACCACAGCCACAGAAACACCCGAGGCAACCAGGTCTTGTCACGCCCTCCTAGCCCATCGCGATCCCATCGCGACGAGTAGGGCAACCGTGACAAGCAGGTCACGCCAGGGAAACGTGCCACGAGAATACTCTTGTCGTGATAAGAACACAGGCCTTGACAACCTTGTCGCGACAGGCAGCGTGTGTCGCGACCACAACCCTTGTCGCGACGGGCAACCGGGTCGCGACACGACTCTTATTATCGCGATGGCCAACCACGCCGTGATAAGGTCGCGTCCGACCAGGGCGACGCCTCCTCTGATGTCACGACACGCTCGGCGGTCGCGACATCAGCTGGAAGGCAGACCGCTAGGATGCTACTCCCGGGGTCCCCCCACAACAACAACAAACACACAAACATAGGGAGGGGATCATGGTGAAAGCAGTAAAAGCATGCATTCCACAATTTGGACCCCCAACACATAAACAGTAAGGGTACAAGAATCCCTACACATTTGATGAATCGGAACCCCCAAAGGACCTTCACGAAGCCAGGGCCGCCACCTCCTCGCTCCTCGCCGCCGCTCCAAGCTCCGCACGAGCCGCCGTCGGCACCTCTGAGCTCCAACCGCCGGAAAGAAGGAGGAGACCTCTCTTCTCAGAGAGGAGAAGGAAAAGGGGAGGAAATGCCAAAAGGAGGGGAAGGGAGAGTGGGCCAAGGCTTTTAGCCGGTGGCTCTCAAAACGTGACGGGGCGGGGCGTCGCGTTACCAACCGTAACGCAACGACAGCCCCCACCGTGACCAGAACGCGCCCTACTACCTGGGCGCCGTGACAGCCTGATAGGTCCCCCTGCCACGCCTGCCACTCTGATAGGCGGAAGACGCCTGTCAGAAGACCAAAGAGCAAAACCCTTGTCGCGACCCGTGACCAGGCACGACAAGAACTCGACGTGACCACCGTTCGTGACCTGGATGGCTGTCGCGATGAGCAGCACCGTCACGACACTAACACGTCACTAACCAACCCGGACGCGTTAGTGGCCAGCCATCCCACACGCAGCCGGAAAGCCGGAAACTCTGAGATGTTACATATAAAATATTAAAGAATATAAATAATGACTATACAAATACTTACAAATTTAAATATACATACCTGCTACCGTAGGAGGAGGAGGAGTAAACTGACCCGAGCCCATGGCATAAATAATACAAGTGAATCAATGCACAAAGAAACTACAACTTT
>JACBKR010001014.1:0-45857 GCA_014218235.1 Colocasia esculenta
GAGTCTTGTGATGACCTTTCAAGCTCCAGGTCAGAGGAGTAATTCTCTACGACCGCACATAATAGTCAAGGCCTCGACTGAAAGAGCCCAGGGCAGTGCAGGAGGCAGCCGATTCTGAAAAGTGAAGCCCAGGGGAAAACTGGGAAAAGAGAAAGCACAGGCTTCGAGAAGACTATCCCGAGATTTCAGGATAGCTACCTCCAAATACCGCCTCTTTGCAAATATACAAGGGTCATTGGCAGACATACGCGGCGGGATGAACCTCTAGATAAAAGGGAATAGGTGCTTGTCAGCGAAAGTGTCTAGGATACCCAGACTCCCGCTGGTATAAGTAAATTCCCTCCCGCTGCTTGAAGGGAGTGCTAACTCTCGCCATCATCTGAAAGTTCCTTCGACGGATCCGTTGGCGACAATATCATGGCCACGATCCAACGAAAGTACATATCCTCCCTCGTGACGTGAGGTAGCCCCAGGCGGGCATCAAATCAGTCAATAAGGCACGTCATTACGAGTGCTCTCGGCTAGTCGCCACAGCGTAAAAATCCTTTTCCACGAGGCATGATGAGTGCCTGGAAAAGAAAGAAATACAAGAGTGAGAAGAAAGAAAAGTCAAAGGGCAACAAGTCCAGCCAAGTGACAAATCAAAGCGACAGAGCGTCAGCTAAAGGATGTCTCGGAAATACAATATGGAACCTGTAAATAACAGGTCTACATGGGCCACACGCCGTCATTTGCAAATTCCGGCATGTATCCTGTGGGGGGCATTTGTTGAACCCTGAAAAGTTCATGGTGTTCGTGCCAGAGATTATTTATATATTCAACAGTTATTTAGGTAATGTTGGGTCCAAGTCCCTTTCAAATTAAAGAGGGAATTTATTCTCAAGTCGGCATCAAATCTCTCCAGTAAAGCAGAAGTACAAAAAAGAACAGCATTTGGAAGAGAATATGTTGCAAAAGAAATTCGACACACAAGGTCAATAACCAAATGTGAAGAACAGTACAAAGAACAAGGCAGCAGGAAGCTCCAAGCACTTGTAAACTCAACCCTCTGTCAAGAAATCTCCATGGAAAGGGCAAAGGTCTAACAATCAACATCCCTCTAAGGAAACTGGGGGGTGTATTTATAGGCAAATCCCCCATGTAAAAATCGATGGGAACTTCCCATCGGTTAAGGGGTTAACCCCTAACCGATGGACCTTCCATCGGAAGCTATCCATCGGTCAAAAGGGTTCCCCCCAAACCGATGGAGCTCTTCCATCGAAATCCGCTAACCGATGGTGATCTTCCATCGATTAGGGGGGGGTATCCCCCAACCGATGGAACACCTCCATTGGTTGAGGGAGAACCCCCTAACTGATGGAACACCTCCATCGGTTGGGGAATTCCTCCCCCAACCGATGGAAGGGTTCCATCGGTTAAGCCCAACTGATGGAACCTTCCATCGGTCAATTCCCCCCTCCACCCTCAAATGTAAGGGGCTAAAACCCCTATAAATACCCATGTAGCCTAATGGCAAAAGGATCCTTTTTTGGATTCAAAAAATTGGAAGAAAATCTGAAAAAGAGAAGACTCTTTCCAAAGAAGTTCTAGCTTGCTCGTGAAGGCTCTCCCGCTCGGTGTGAAGGTATTCGCCCTAAGCAAGCGCAAAAAAAAGAGAGGTCGTCTCGCTCCAGCTACGGAATCTTCTTAATCTCCCTTCATATCTAGTTAGTCTCCATAGGGAGGTTTTAAAATCCAAATGTATCCCATACCTCCACATCGAGCAAGTCTTTGTGGAGGTAAAAATTAAATTGTGCTCGTGTGCTTCAGGGTTT
The DNA here is from genome assembly GCA_014218235.1 of Colocasia esculenta. Classification (NCBI taxonomy): domain Eukaryota; kingdom Viridiplantae; phylum Streptophyta; class Magnoliopsida; order Alismatales; family Araceae; genus Colocasia; species Colocasia esculenta. The sequence continues at coordinate 1,815 of JACBKR010001014.1, forward strand.
AAATGCCTTCCATGTTGAGCTGAATCTCCATGGGTATAAGGCATTTAAACACCTTCGTGTTCTTGTGTTCTAAATGATTCCATGTTGAGCGAGTCTCCATGGGTATAAGCATTTAGGCATATATGTTCTCCCCTCTCTCGAGCGAGTCCCGAGAAGGGTAAGTTTTTGTGCTCATATGTATATGTTTTCTAAGGAAACTCTGCCCAAATGGAGGTTCTGCCCGAAAATATATCATATGTTCACAATATTGTGCCCTATGTAGATGTTTTCCTAAAGGACTCTTGTCCAAGCGGAGGTTCTGCTCGAAAACATACTCATATGTTCACAAATAACATGTTTATATGTATATGTTTTCTAAAGAAAACTCTACCCAAATGGAGGTTCTGCCTGAAAAACATACTCATATGCTCACAAAGTATATGTCCATATGTGCGTATTTTATGGGGAGACTTTGTCTGTATAGAGACTCTGTCCTAAAATAATACGACAATATGTTCATCAAATATATGTGTTCATGCATTGACACGGCAACTCTACCTATGCGGGAGCTCTGCCCAAATCCACAGTATATTCAAATACCAAATGAATTCACGAGTATATACCTGCTCATTTTTCAAATTACATACTAAATTCTCAAACGGAGTCCATACTTTTTTCAAAATAAAATCTCTTCTCAAAGCAAACCTATTTCGTCCGATAAACAATATATATATAAAACAACCGTTTTACCATTTTCTAGAAAAATGCTAAACCTCTCGACTTTACTATAAATGGTATTCGGGTTCAAACCTGATGTAAAAATAACATCAATGGTTTTTAATCCGATGTAACAAACATCAAGTCCAATCGATGGAGATAGGGGTACAACACACGCTACCCTAATCGCCTGATAAAATAAAATCGCGGACCAAATAAGTTCAAAGTAAAATTGGCCACTTGTCTAATTCTTGGACATAAAATTTTCTCTCCGCATTGCGCGGATCTTAAACTATGTCTGTTAGACAGGCTAGCACGCCCCGCAAAGCAAAATAAGTAAATAAAAATCAAATCAAACTCAAACCCCAAATAGAATTCACCCACGAAATTTTCCGCATCCGACAGCCGTCAACAGGCACTATTGCCAAAAGGCCCATTTAGGGTCCAATAAGGCCCAAGGCCTTACATATGTATCATACTCGTTAGCAGAAGCATTAATCAAGAGCCCAATGCGGAGGTATAAATGATAAGAATATGACATAGTTGGCACTGTCAATGGTAATGGATGTGGATATGCATATGGCAGTTATATGATCCATATCCACAACCATAAGATGAGCTAGAGGACTCTTGTTGTGGAATATAACCATAACCATAAAATCCATAACCATATGATGAAGATGATTGTTGACACCAAAAGTTAACAAAGAAAATACCCCAAAAATACCTCCAAAAAGAAGCCTGGGCCAGTAGGACACCCCCTGCGGGGGGTTTCTGCCGCCAGGACACCCCCAGCAAGGTGTTCCTGTGCAGAGCCACCCCCTGCAAGTTGGTTCTGCTGCCAGGCCACCCCCAGCGGGGTGTTCCTGCACAGGGTCACCCCCTGCGAGGTGGTTCTGCCACCAGGGCCACCCCCTGCAGGGTGGTTGGTCCCTGCGCAGAACCCCCCCGCTGGGGAGTTCTTCCCCTGCCCTTGGGCCCCGCGGGGCCTTTTTTGGGCCACAACACCCCACCCCCACCCGGCGGGGGGGGGGGGGGTTTCCAGGCCGCAGCACCCCCTCCCACGAGGGGTTTTTTAGCCCCTTGGCACCCATATAAATAGAGGGCCAAGGCTATGAAGGGCAGAACTTTTGGGTGGTGAGAAAAACCCCTTTCTGTTGGGCTGAAGCCCCCCACCTTTGGGGGAGATGTTTGTTCTTCAATATGAAGACCCCCATGTGGGCCCAAGTTTGTGTAAAATTACACAAAGCCCCCTGGGGATATAAAGTTTGTGCATGTGTGTAAAATTACACATATGCCCCATCCATGGGCCCAAGTTTGTGTAAAACTACACATAGCTCCCCTAGCGATATAAAGTTTGTGCATGTGTGTAAAATTACACATAAGCCCCATCTATGGGCTCAGTTTGTGTAAAATTGCACAAAGCCCCCTGGGGATATAAAGTTCGTGCATGTGTACATAAAAGTACACATATGCCCTTACTGTTCCGAAAAATTGCGGAAATGCCCTGCTATCCAGAAAATTGCAAGGATACCCCTGCTATCTTGGAAAATTGCAGGAATACCCTTACTGTCTGGAAAAGTACGAGAATACCCCTGATGTCCAGGGAATTGAAGATACGTCCCTGTGGCGGAAATGGCAAAAATAGCCCGACAGTGCATGCCTTTTGTCCAACCCAGTGGAGCGGGACCCACGTCACTTCTATGAAGCCGCGTGCGCTCTCCTGGATATGACTTGAAGCCGGACACATGGGGAGTTCTTGGAAAACGTCAACAAATGGCGGAGAAGTCCAAGCAAGCCGATAAATGGCAGGAGCATCCGAAAAAGTCAATCAATGACGGAAATACCCGGAACCACTCGGAAAAGTCAAGAAATGACCGAGAGGCCTGGCTCATGCCGTTTGCACAGCCCGGTGGAGTGGGACCCACACCGCTTCTATGAGACGACGTACGCTCTCCTAGGCCCGGCTTACGGAAAGCCACTCCAAGTCTGGGATTGTCGAATAACGGCAGGAACCCTTGAACATGTCGAGATATGGCTGAAATCCCCAGGAGGTCGAAAAATGACCGTAAATCCCCGTGAATAGTCTCGGGGTTTACTAACTTCGAACACCTGAGATAAACGGGTTCGAAAGAAATAATGAAACAAACACCCTCCCAGCGGCCCTAAAAACCCCTATAAATAGGGGGTAGGGCCATGAAGAAAGGGGATCTCTCCTTTGAAAAGAAAAAGGACTTGAACGCTTGGGAAGGCATTGACCGTACAGTGTTTATGCTCAAGGGAGAAGGAAAATACCTCCCTCCAAGCTCCCGTCGTTCGCACGTGCTCACTCGCCCGTGCTCTGTCCCCATGCTCCGTCCGCCTTGTGACGTGGGTGGAAGAAGACGTTGTAGGTCTATATAAAAAGGACTTGGAACTTTGTATTTAAGTCCTTCGGTGTTTTAAAATAACACGTATGTGAAGGCATGTTTATGTAAACGCCCAATGGAGGCACATACACCCCATTGAGGACATATATGCAAATGTCATAAATGCAAAATATTTGAGGATATTTGTGGAATTTTAATTGTAGATCTTTTAACAAACGTATCGTATCGAAGGTATTTGGGTTTTCACCCGATGTAAATGAAACACTGACTCCGATCGGTGGGGAATGGTCCAGTACACGACCACCCTAATCGCCAGAAAAAAACGGACACGTGCAGAAAAAATATAAAATACTCGAGGACTCGGAGTTCATACCCAATGCACCTCAAAAATTAAAAAAAAATTGTGCCTGTTATTGTAAACAGTCTGGCACGCCCACGCACAAGATGTACACGCGTCCGCATTACATCGAAATCCAAAAAGAAGAAATCCACCCCCCTTGTTGGGATCGGATTTCGAAAGGAAATCCTTCCGCGTTCCACAGTCTGGCACGCCCAGTGGGACTGTTCCTGCCTTCCATACATACGTAAAAAGACCTTATGCCGATAAGGATATAAGATGACTAATATCCACAATGCAGGTACAAAAGAGCGGAAGTCGGCACGAAAAGCCAGTCTCCACCTGCAACTTCCTCGAGCAAAGCAAATGGTAGCGGTCACATACGGTCCGCTCGTCGTCGCCAGCCACGCGAAATGTGGCTATCTCACCACCCCGGAGGTGTTTGGCAATTTTCCTACTGTCGTAGGATCCCCCTACTTCCTGGGGGTGGTCCCCGCCGCTCAAGGCCGAGTTTTCTCGGTAAACACAATTTCCTACGTCGCGGTCCCTAGAAGACAGGGGCAGTGTCAGCACCGCAGGGGCAGCAAGCCCCGGGCGGTCGTCTCCAACTCCGGCAAGGCCGTTCTCGTCGGAGACGTATGGATCCGGCTCGATGGAGGCGAGCCGATCATGTCGCTGGACAAATGCATCCCCACCGTGGCAACCTCCAACCAATTCGCTCCCCTCCAGGGGACGCGGCAAGACAAGAGGGACTCTCTAAAAGGATCCCGACTGGGGCAGGCGTCCAGCTCGGCACCCCACCAGCCTCACAAAATGAAGCAGGGAAGAGCGGGCCAACCCGCCGAAGACCTGAAGAAATCAACATCCGAGCCAGAAAAAGCTCGGGATCCTGAACCTCCTCGTCCTCGCGGACAGAAAAGGAGGGGCGTCTACCGAAAGCCCAACTTCGTCCCCGCCCAAGCGGAACCTGCTCCAGGAGGAGATGCAAGTGGCACTGAAGCTCCCGCACCGCAGGTCTCGGTCTTCGAAAGACTGAGCACTTCAGTCTTCAACAGGCTGGGGGCAGCACTTCGCCCAGGCACACAAAAGCCAAAGAAACGAAAAGTGCTGCAGACTCAGGAAGAAGGTGGAGGAATGAAGATCTTCACCTGTTATGATTCCGGCAGGGACTTGGCCGAGCCATCCGGTGTCCTCGCCGACATGGCCAGGGTAGATGAACCTAGCCGGGGAGGCGATGCTATTTTCCAGTATACCCGGAATGCTGCTTGAAGACTTCCTCAAAGACAGCACAGCGGTCAGGCTGGGCCCTTGAACCAGGGGCTAGCTATTGAACCGCCGCTCGAACATGATCAAAGGTCACTCCCGGGCCAAATCCAGGAAAACTTTGAAGGAGCAGAAGAAGATGAGGTTGTAAGCCTCCATCCCAAGGACCAACGGCCCCCGGTTGACAGAGGACAACCCGAAGTATTCCTTATGCCGCCGAACAGAGCTGCTTTTCAGGCGATGACAGACGACGCCAAGTATGAAATCATACAGCGCTGGCAGGCTTGAATGGCCAACCTCATGATAGAGAGGGGGCAACAGGCGGGTGCAAATGTGCCGCGGTGCATGGTGCCGACGGCAAATCAAAATGCTCGAAGAAGACATCAACAAGGCGACCTGCCCGATGTCAACCAACAAGCAGCCATGCCGGGGCATAAATTCCCAGGCCTCCGTGGCTGAAGACATTGTGGCCCAGCAGCAGATGATCGAAAAAATCGTGGATGACCGCTTCGCCCAGCGAGGCGAGGGTACCGCCATTGTGGACCTATACAGTGCCATATCCCGTCCACCATCAATTCAAGAACCTGTCACCGGACTGCCCCAAGGCGCCAAAGTTGCAGAAGTTTGATGGGCAGGGCTCGCCAAATGAGCACCTGGCCTACTACATAATGGCAATGGGAGATTTGGCATTTGATGAATCCTATCTCCTCCGTTACTTTGCAACCTCCTTGACGGGTACCGCCTTCCAGTGGTATTCGAGGTTGAGGCCCAACTCCATTGTTGATTGGGCCGACCTCCAAAAGAAATTCATCGACCGCTTCCAGACGACCGAGAGAAAGGTGTCGCTAGCAGAGTTATGCTCCCTCAAGCAGAGAAAAGGGGAAACGGCACTCGACTTTATCAAGCGGTGGCGTGACTTCAGCATGACGTGCGACAATCTCCCGACGCAAGAAGATGCCATAACCATTTGTCGGCGGGGCCTGGCAACTGAAGTAAGTGAAAAGCTACTGAGCACAAATATCAAGGGCTTCGACCGGCTCAACTCGGTTGTTACGGAGATCGAAATGTTCCTCGCGGACAACCCGGTGCATGCTCCGTCCAGAAACAAGCCGAGCAAGGAGTCCAAAAAAGATTGTACTTTTTTTATAACAAAGTACCTATTTTTTTTGTAACTACTAGCATTATCTGTAACAATATGCACTACTCTCTTTCTCCCAGTTTCTTTGATCTTCTCTTCCATCGATTGCACGATACACTCATGGTTCTTCTCTTTACCTATTGCATCAACAGAGTCTAAAAATATAACATTTCCTGCACTATAAACCATGAAATTAATAATGGACATTCTAGTAGGTCTAGTCCATCCATCACACAACATAGAACAACCATGTGCATCCCATTGTGGCTCTAATTTTTTCACATCACCTTCTATCTCAGCCACCAACTCATTTAAAAATTTACCAAGAATTTCTTTAGGAGTTGGTGGAAGGACTGCACGACCAAGATTTTGTGCCTCAACTCATATTCTTAAAATGATGATCTCCATCAACATTTGCAGGAATATGGTTGAAAATGAAGAATTTTGACACCATTTTACCTAGAGATTCCCTTAGTGGTCCCTTAGTCAACATAGATGAAATTCTTAGTTGTCTTGCATCATCAGACTTGTACAACCTTGCCTCGGTTGTTGATCCAGAAATTTTTACACTAGAACTACACCTCATAAAATCTGTTATAGTTCGCTTCGACTTCTTCCTAGAACCACTTCCACTAACTTTTGTTGCTTCAACTTGAATTCTATCACGTTCCATTTCATCAATATTCCATCAATCTAGAGTAGAAGACACTGCACTGCGATGTTGTTGATAAGCTTATTCCCCTTCCGCATCCTCATCATCAGAATTGCCTCCTATATCACGCAACTCATCCATGACCTTCTTTTGTTACTTTTGCCTTGATGGCTTCTAAAGTCTTTTGTTGTTTCATTTCTTTCAATTGTTTCCTCACTTTTGGAGGGCAAAGTAGGCACTTACTCACTCACATCTTGTCCACTTTCCCTAATTAAATAATTTTTCAGGCTTCTAACACCACCAGCTTTCATCACTTTTCCACAAAACTTACATTTTGACCATTTGCCCTCAGGTGTTCCATATTGCCAACCAATATCAGAAGAAGACACTTCTGCAAACTCTCATAAAAAGGGAACAAAACGTACACAAATATAATTCTTTTTTCAGCACAAAGAATAAATAAAAAAGACAACAAATTACAGAGAAAAGATGAGACAATTTTTAAAAAAAATAAATAAACGATATTATCCATCAATTATCAAACTTCTCGAATGATTGATTAGAGAGAATGAAAGAGATCAAGTGTGTGAGTGGGTAACCACTGACCACAACGGAGGTGAGGGGTGGGGGTGGGGGGGAGCTGTGATTGTGACCTGTGAGTTTGGGGGTGGGAGCCCGTAGATGTGTGAGTGTAGGGGCCGGGACCGCCGGGGGCTGGGAGATAGTAGAGGTGTTTGGGGGAGTGGGGGACCACGGTGGAGATGTGTGGGGGGTTGGGGGGAGACGGACAATGGAGGTGTGAGGGTGGTTAGCGGGGGTGAAAGAGAGGGAGAGGGAGGTGACCACGGTGGAGGGGTGTTGGGGGGGGGGGGGGGGCTTGACAATGGAGGTGTGAGGGAGGGAGGAGACGACGGTGGAGGTGTGAGGGAGGGAGGAGACGACGGTGGAGGTGTGTAATATGGTGGGTGGGGGGGGGGGGGGGGGGCTAGGGGATCACGGTGGAGATGTCTGTGTGTGTTGAGGGGAGGAGGGGACCACAATAGAGGTGTTTATGTGTGGTGGGCGTGGGGGTGGGAGACGACGATGGAGGAGTGAGGAGGGGGGATCACTGTGGGGGGGGGGGGGGGGGGACGGTGGTGGTGTAAGGGTTGAGGAAGGGAAGGGGACTAGGGGAGACGACAGTGGAGGGGGGGACCACGGTGGTGGTGTGACTGTGTGAGGGTGGGGGGGTACCACGGTGGAGGGGGTACTCACATTTCCAAACAGCGGCAAGAGTTTTGACTTTTGGGGCGTGGAAGAAGGCTCCACGCTCGGCCGCATCAGATGCTCCAGAGCTATTGCCCGCCACACACTGTCATCCACGTCGAGAAACTTGGGGGCGTAGGGGCAACCAACATCTCAACTTGACCGCAAATGTGGCTGATGGTGGGCCGTTTGGTGACGGTGCAGTGGGGCTGTTGACACGGGGGAGGAGATTTTTCCTTCTTTCTTCTTTCTTTTTTTTTTTTGAAAATATCGGGGAGGATATGCGTCGTTCATTTTATTTGGCGTATGTATTTATTGTTTTATATTTTGATATTTGCGGGGGCGTGCCAGCCTGTCTAACAGACAGAAAAAAAAAAGGGGTCCGCGCGATACGGAAGAAGAATTTTGGTGTCCGGGGAAAAGGACAGGTTTGGTGTCGTGGAACGGACGGGTATGGTGTGTCGTGGAACGGACGGGTATGTCCGCGAACGGACGGGTGCGCCGTTTTTTATCTGAACTTCTTGAGTCCATGTCTATTCTCATCAGGTGATTAGGATAGCATGTGCTGGACCTCTGTCTCCATCGATCGGAATCGATGTTACATTTACATCGAGTTAGGACACTTGGTATTATTTGATACCGGTCTAAACCCGAATACCATTTCATAGTAAAAGGACGAGAAAAATATACATGCTTTTTCTTAGAAATCCTGATTGTGACATGTTTTCCTTTCTTTTGATTGTTTGAAATACTTTTGTTTTGGATATTTATTTTTTGAAATGACTGCCTTTTGGGAGTCCAAATTTAATTCTTTTGAAAAGGGAGCGGGTATATACCCGTGGACCGATATGAGGTCTTTTTTCCTTTTTACAAAAGGTTGGTTATGGGTCTTCATTTGGGAGAACATGGAGATTATTATTGTGAACGGGTATATGCCCGAAGATTTTGATTCTGAACTTGGGGGTGTTTAACCCAGAGTAACGCTTCCATATTAGAAGGATGATTGTGCAAATTTTTATATGAGGTTCTTTTGCAATGCCATTTCTGAACAGAGTCCGAGTTTGAGGTAGAGTTTCTTTTCTCCTCATTTCTACTTGTGCGGGTCCAATTTCCGGAGATCATATGGATGTATCTCCACGGAAGTTCTTGTCCATCGTGATTTTTGTCCGGAGTCCATTTCCACGGGTATATTCCTCGTGGAGGTGCATATGTGCTCCCATTTAGGGTATCTGAGCACGGTTCTTGTCTCACTTCCCTTTTTCTTTGGATGTGTGTATATTATCACAATCTTTTTTTTTTATATATATTTTTGAATAGGTGAATATGTCTGGTGAATCCCCACTTAGGCAGGGTGTCCTATAGAGATATTTTCATATTGGCATATGTTTATATCCATGTATTCTCGGAGAAACTTTATCCGGAGGGACTTGCCTTAAAGAGATATATATGTGTATAAACACAAATTTGCACTTTGTAAATTATTCTCACACGGTATCTCCACTTGAGCAGAGTATCCGATAAGAAGGAGCCCCCCCGTATGAACGGAGTCCCCTTGTTTTTTTTTTGAGAAACATACCAAATGGGGCATATTGTGATTATATAGATATACTCTCGGGCGGATTCTCTATTGGGCAGAGATCCACTAAGAAATACATTTATATAAACATGAAGTTGTGATTATAGGGATATGAATTTAGAGGGAACTTTGTCGGGCAATATTCCTCCTAAGAGACATATGCGTATAGGCACAAATTTGTGATTTTATGGATATGTTCTTAGAGGAGTCTCCATTGGGCAGAGTTTCCTCTAAGAAACATATACATAAGAACATAAATTTGTGAATATACGAATATGTTCTCGGACAGAACCTCCGCTTGGGCAGAGTTTCCTCTAAGAAACATATACATATAACACGAGTTTGTATTTACATGGATAGTCCCCTGAGAGAGATTTTTGCCGGGTGAGATTCTCCTTAAGGAACATATTTGTATAATTACAAATTTGTGATCTTTATATATGTGTTCATGGACGGAACCTCCGCTTGGGCAGAGTTCGTCTTAAGAAACATATATATAAGAACACAAATTTGTGAATATACGAATATGTCTTGGGCAGAACCTCCGCTTGGGCAGAGTCTCCTCAAGAAAACATATACATAAGCACAAAATCCCACATCCCAGAGACTCGCTCGATGGGCGGGGAGAACATGGTATTTAAATACCATGTGTCCATAGAGACTCGCTCGATATGGACGGCATTTAAACCCCGGGAATATCACCCCACAGAGACTCGCTCGATGTGGGGGATGAAGATTAAGAAGGAATGCCGATGACGATTACGCCGACCGCTCTCTTTCCGCGCCTGGCCTATCGGGCTAAAGAAGGGGATTGTACCTTCACACACCGGACGGGAGGGATTTGAGAATGAGAGAGGGAATGAGGAAATGCTCTTTTTTCTATTTTCTGGGATTTTTCCAACAGGGCTTCGCCGGAGCAAGTTGAAGACCGACAGGGCTTCGCCAGAGCAAATGGAAGACCGACAGGGCTTCGCCAGAGCAAAGGAAGACCCCCTTTCCTTGGAATAGGGGGGGGGTTATTATAGGGGTTTCGGCCCCTTACATGCGTGGGAGAGGGGAGAGAGAGAGTGCCCCAAACCGATGGTGACCTCATGCTTAGGTCACCATCGGTTAGCCCCTTAACCGATGGTGACCTCATGTTGAGGTCACCATCGGTTAGGGGGAGACCCCCCTTAACCGATGGTGACCTCATTGTGAGGTCACCATCGGTTAGGGGGTCCTAACCGATGGAAAGAGAGGGGAGAGAGGGGGGATTTTGTCTATAAATACCCCCCCTACACCCTCATTTCCAGGACTTGTTGGAGCCCGGAGGTGCTGCTGAAGTCCTGCTTGTTTTTTGGAGTTTCGCCCGACTTCTCGGAGTTTTGCCCGATCGGAGGGTGCCTTTGCAAGCCTCGGAGTTCTTCCTCGAGCTTGTTCTTTGTGCTTGTTCTTTGTATTCGGTCTATAGACCTTGTGCTGCCGGATTTTTTCCGTGCTTCGTACTTTGAACGGAGACATGTTCTCCTTGTACTTCATTTTAAACGGGACTCCGGCACCATTTTAAGGGCCGGAATTCCCCTGCTGAATTTTGGGGAAGGATACCGCTAATAAGTTTGTAACTTAAATAACCTTGGGGTCATTTTAAATCACAACTTTTTGGCCTCTGAGCAGGCTGCTGATAATGTATTGTAACCAGGCCTGCTGATAACCAACATTTAATTTTCGTGGCCCAACGGCCCCTTCATCATGTCCACGACTTGAACCGTCATCCGCCAAAATAGGCTTCAACTAGGCTAGTCGCCGGACCATCATCTGATGGATTTTGTAATTTCCGCTGAAATAAAAGTGTCACACTTTTGCCGTTCAACAGGGGCAGAGTAGGGTAGTCGCGCACGGCGTGAGAGACAGACGGGGTGGTGTAAGGGGGGGAGAGAAGGGGAGACGATGGTGGAAGAGGGAGATCAAGGTGGAGGTGTGACGGCTTCTGGCGGTGAGGGTGGCAAGAGGACTCGAGAGGGAAAGAGAGAGGGAGAGAGGTGAGATCGTGACGAAAGGAGAGAGGGACGAAGGGTTTTATGCTTCGTAAAGATATTAAACAAAGATTTTAGTGGGGGACATGATGCGACAATTCTCTTATAAAAAACAAAAAAGAAAAGTGCAGCCCCTGAACCCCTCGCCCGCCTGTGAACCACTCGCCCGTGACCCCGTGAAACCCCCGTTTCGTGCTGAACGGAACTGTGGCCCATGCACGTTTTTTCCTTGCTTTTCGGAGGTCTCGTTTCTCAAACAGCCGCGGAGACCGATCTCGCGAGATGGCAAACCATGGTCTATATACGATTGCTTGCACTCCCTTTGGCAAGGAGGCCGATCTATGGAGGCTTTACACCGAGGAGTTCTTCATGTGGATCTCCCAAAACGATCTGGGTGACTCAGAGGAGTAGCTTGTGGCATGGTATCTCGGTGGTCTCCGACAAAGCATCCAAGATGCCCTCTCCCTGCACCCTCTACAGACCGTCAACGAGGCATTTCATTGGGCTTTGGCAATGGCGACAGAGAAGCTTTAGATGTGAGTAGCAGCCAAGAACCCGACCACTGCCTAGTGGTCCTTCCAAGGTGCAAGCTTCCCCTTCGTTTATGCATTGCTTTACATGTGGATAGTATGGTCACTGTGCGGCTGAGTGCCTCAACTCCGCCAGATAATCTGATAAAGGCAAGGGCCTCTACATTAAGGTAGAAGATCCAAAATGGGAGGACCAGTAGTTGTATCTATGATAATGATGGTGAGTTGCAGGATGATGAAGGAGAGATGGTCTATGGAGACGTGAGAGAAAGCCTCATGATCCGCAAGGATTTGATCACCACAAAACAACCCACTGAGCCGAATGCTTAGCTACGCCACAACCTCTTCTGAACTACCTGTACCATTGCAGGCAAGGTCTGTACGGTAATCATTGATAGAGGGGGCAATGACAACTTCATGTCCAAAGATGCAATCTCAGAAGTTGCAGTTGAAGAAGAATTCGGAGCCCTGCAAGCTTTCTTGGTTGAAGAAGGGTAATGAGATGGCCATTGAAACCCGCTGTCTCGTCTCCTAATCCATCGGAAAGAAGTACTTTGAAAAAGTCTGGTGTGTGTTATGGAGATAGATATGTGTCATATCCTCTTGGGACGACCGTGGCCGTTTGAATGGAAGACAAGGCGTAACAGACGACACAATACCTATACCTTCTAGATGGGTGATGCTAATATTGTCTTGGCATCCATGAAGGAGAACGAGAAACTCACATTGGTAGGAGAAGGGCAAACTAGGGCCGAAGAATGGGTCATCCTTAACCTTGTTGCCCATGTCATCCTTCTTGCAGGAAGCATAGGAAAAATAGGAGATCTATGCTTTGATGACTAAGCCAAGCGTGGGTGGTGATGTCGAAGTACTAGCGAAGATGGAGCCTTTTTTGCGAGAGTTCAAAGATGTCTTTCTAGAGGAGTTACCCTCTGGCCTCCCACCTTTGCGAGACATCTAGCACCACATCGATCTAACCCGTGGGGCGAGCCTTCCTAACAAACCAGCATACTAGATGAGTCCGAAGAAGAATGAGGAGATGTGGACAAATCGTACAATGCTGGAAAAGTGGATGGGTTCGGCTCAACATGAGCCTATATGCCGTCCCAAGATTGTTGACACCAAAGAAGGATGAAACATGGAGGATGTGTGTAGACAACCGCGCAATCAACAAAATCATGGTGAAATATCATTTTCCTATTTCCCGTCTTGATGATATGTTTGATAAGTTGGTTGGAGCCTACGTGTTTTCGAAAATCGACTTGCGGAGTAGCATCACCAATTCGTATCCACCCATACAATGAGTGGAAGGGTGTTTTTAAGACACAGGACGACTTATAAGAGTGGTTGGTAATGTCGCTCGGCATGTCCAAAGGACCCAACACCTTCATGAGGGTGATGACACACATCTTATGACCCTTATTGGCAGGTGTGTGGTAGTATATTTTGATGATATTCTGGTGTATAGTCCTTGTGTCGAGATTCACTTGTAGGACCTGGGACCAGTATTGGAGATTCCACAGTACAAGCAGAAGTATGACCATCCCATAAGTGCTACTGCTTGACCTCATCAGTCAGCTTTCTAGGCTACATCGTTTTTGCAGAAGGCGTGAAGGCAGATCCGACGAAGGTGCAACCGATTAGAGACTGGCCTACTCCGCAGACCATTGTAGAGAACCGGAGCTTCCTTGGCTTAGACTCTGTCTACAGGAGATTCATCTGCAATTTTAGTAGCATCATGGCACCGATCAGCGACTACTTGAAGGGGCACACCTTCAGATAGTCTAACGTAGCAGATCGGGCCTTCGATCTAGTGAAGAAGATGACAAAGGAAACTATCTTGGCACTTCCAGATTTTAAGGTGTTCGAGGTGGACTATAATGCCTCTGTCGTAGTCATCGGAATAGTGCTCCGCCAGGAGGGCCCACCAATGGCCTTCTACAGTGAGAAGTTGAATGCACCCAAGCTGAAATATTCCACCGACGATGCTGAGTTCTTTGGTATTGTGCAAGCCCTCTGCCACTAGACGCACTACTTAGTGCATCGTGAGTTCATCCTACACACAAACCATGAGGCACTCAAAGTACATCAATGGCTAGCACAAATTCAGTCATCGGCATGCCAAGTGGGTGGCTTTCCTACAAGAGTTCACTTTCAATCTAAGGCATAAAGCCGGTGCCCTCAATTCAACAAGGTAGTTGATGCCTTGAGCAGAAAGACAATGTTGCTGGGCACCACCTTTCAAGAGTTATATGCTACTGATCCACATTTCGGGCCAATTATCCAAGCGGTGAGAGATGGAAAGTGTAATAAAGTTTCCATCAAAAATGGGTTCCCGTTTCATGGCATGCAGTTGTGCATTCTTGATTCTTCTCTTCGCAAGAAGATTATTAGAGAGTTGCATGGTGAAGGACATTTTGGTAGAGACAAGACCTTAGCTTTAGTGTCCAAGGATTTCTATTGGCCCAAATTGAAGCGGGATGTGCAACGATATGTGGAGAGCATGGTTTTCCGAAACAGGGCGAATCGGCCCGATTCGGCCGAAATAATGCATATTAGGGAAGAGTCAATCCCTATTCCCTAATACGCTTGATTCGGTCCGATCCGTAGGGTTTCACGCTGAAAGCCCTTCCCTCCCCTTCGTTTCCCCCATTTCCCTCAAGAAACACTTGGATCTTCACTCCAAGACTTAGGTGGGGCCTTCCTATGTGGATTACAAGGTGTTTGGGGGCAAGACCCCCTTGTTCTTGCTCTTGTTCTTTACCCATTAAAAAATTAAAATGGATCTTTACGTTCAAATAATGGTTCAAAGTAGCATTACATGGCATAATTATCGTCCATTATGCATGAAACATATTCACATGAAGCCTAAATCAAAGAATCGGCCAAAAAATGGCCAATCACATGTTTTATGTAAGGTGGGATCCAGGCGAATCGGCCCAAATCAGACTGATTCGGGAGAACCAGGGCTAATCAAGAATTTCTTGATTTGCCCCTTGATTTCGATCCTACCAACCTTGGTGGAGACGAGTCATATCTATCAAGTATCGCACAGTGTGGCTACCAATGCTAGTTTATACACCCCACTACATGTTCCTATTGCCCCGTGGAGTATAGACTTCATGCTTGGCCTCCCTTGCACACAATAGGGTATGGGCTATGTGATGGTGGTGGTAGTGGTGGATTGATTTTCTAAGATGGCGCACTTTGTTCCTTGTAGGAAGGTTACGGATGCTTCTTACATTGTTGCTTTATACTTCAAGGAAATTGTACATCTACATGGTGTCCCTTCCACTATTACTTCTGATCGAGATATCAAGTTTATAAGTCACTTTTGGAGAAGTTTATGAGCCTAGTTGGGTACCAAACTGTAGTTCAACAGAGCATATCACCCTTTAAGTTGGGTACCAAACTGTAGTTCAACATAGCATATCACCCTCAGAAGGATGGTCAGACTGAGGTGGTGAACCGAAGCCTTGGTAACCTGTTGCGGATTTTGGCGGGCAGCAAGCTGAAGCAGTGGGATCTCACCTTGCCATAGGCTGAGTTTGCATTCAACAGGTCTTAGAATTGCAGCACCAAGAAGACCCCATTTAAGATTGTTTATTGGTTCAATCCCTCTGGCATTTTGGACCTCACACCACTTCCTTACAAGGGGCATTTTAGCGGCAAGGTAGAGGAGTTAGCTCTGTATTTGCATATTATCCATCAGCATGTGCATGACCAGCTTGAGGAGAGCAACAAGTGGTACAAGGAGGCTGCTAACAAGCATCGGCAGCGTGTGTCTTTTGAAGGAGATTGTGTCTGGGCAATTTTAACTAAGCATCGTTTCCCTCGCTAGGGAGTATGGCAAGCTGAGTTAGAGGAAGATGGGCCCTTTTGAGATTGTGTAGAAGATGAATGACAAAGCATATAGATTGAAGCTTCTCAGCCATCTCTGGACATCTGTTGTGTTCAACATCAAAGATCTAGTGTGGTATGTGGGTGAAACCATAGGTGATGACTCGAACTCGAGTGCGAGTTCTTCTGACCTAGGGGAGGATGATGGAGGCCAGACGGTGCTGATACGGCATGAAAGGAAGGAAAGATGCAAAACGGGCATTTTTGATACCCTGTCAATAAAATGGGTGTAACTTATTGCTCGGGTCAGGTGTCAGAATCGTCTTGTATTCAGAATCGACACTTTGCGACGATTGATATGGTTTACGCCAACAGCAGTAAAGGCGACATTTCGACCTCAAAATTCTGTTGTTTCAGCCTCCAAAATCCACTTTTCATATAAATTTGATATTTTTGTTAACTTTTCAAATAAACTTTTATGAGGGATAGAGTTGGATTTTGGGGTTGCTTCTTTTGAAGAAGTTTCTTAGAATTGCATCTTCTTTCTTATTCTGGAATTTTGAATTATCTTATTTTCACGTCTAAAAATAGACATCTCCATTGTAATCAGACAGTGAAGTTTATGCAATTTCGGGATCCTGAGTTCTCTTCTACCTTCGTTTCATCTCATCTCCTCCCCCCCCCCCTGAACGCTAAGTAGCCGATGGCTGCTTCAAAAGGGCAACTTACTTATTCCACTACAAACATATTACCAACACAACATATATAAAAAGGTCATTATTCTAAAGTAAATGTTTTCAAGGTAAATTCTACTCCCCTAGAAAAGAATGAACTCCTTCAAACTACTCCAACATAATGCATAAGGCAGGATGGAGTTGATTTTCTATTAAGATTCTGAGTGTGTCACTTGACTCCCACCTGCAAAAATAATCCCACATGCCTTTAAATGTGTTTTGGAATCTCAACATTCTTCCAAAGATGTGCCCTTCTTGCTGATTTCACAGGAAATGAATAGATGATCTACTGACTCGTGCTGACTAGAACATAACACAAATAAATCATCCCCTGTGGGAGCACATTTGTCTACACAATTTTGAAACAATTGTTCTTTGGAATAGTAACCATATGCATGCCTTGATCTTCAAAGGGACCTTAACTTTCCAGGCCTATTTAAATTTTGGGTATTGTGGACTTACTATAAATGAATAAAGTTTTTTCACTGAAAGACTTTGATTTCCTTTGCCCCACAGAACAGTATCCTTATTTGCTTGAGAGATAAACACCTGTCAAGTTCTTGAAGCAGTCTTCATCAGTCTTCAGTCCACGCCTCAGCTAGATAACTCAGTGGATACTTGAGGCCTGAGGTTGATAGCATTCCCTGACCAATTCATACTTATTTACTGCAAAATTATAGATCCTTCTGAATTTATCTTTTAAAGAAGCCTCTGTTAACCATCTGTCATACCAAATTAATGTCTACCCTCCAGTTTCCTAAAACTTCACTCAATCAAAACTCTTATCAGCTAATTAATTGTGGTCTTAGAAGCAAAATACCACTCATTTTACTGAATGAAACCATTCTCATACTGTCATACATTAAGTTCTACAAGAAGTCCAATATGTATATTTGATGTTTTCCTCAAACTGCTACTCTCTAACCAAATAATCTTTCTACATCACTCGACATGGAAAAGTATTCTTCATACTTGAAAAACAATGTTTTGAGTAGATTAGTGGGGCAGATTAAGAGTTTGCTTAGATGAAGTTCAGACCAGGATAAATGAGGTTCCTTAATGCTAATGCAAACCATTGAAACATTGAACCTAGCTTCAACAGCTTCTACAATTCATAGCTGTATGGACTGAATTGAAAGAATTATGTTTTGATATGGGATCACGTTGATTAATTACAAATAGCAACATTATACCAAGGCATCCTTTCTTTGGGGCAAGGGTGCACTTGTCCTTGTTAGGTTGAAGAATAAATCACTATGCAATTCGACATATGACAGATGGTGCATGTATTAAGTTATTGACAACTAAGACAATCCTACTAAACCAGAACCTCACAAAATCAAACAACAACAGAACAAGTTATCAAATACCCGAAGTCCCAAATGATGTGGGATGTTACTTGGTGCTCGCTACAATGGTCCACATAACTGGCAGCTGTTCATCGAACCCATCAAAACAGGTTGAATCAACTAGATGTAATTTAATTCTACCAATTACGCTAAATGGAATACAGATGGCTTTTTCAGCAAGGGATTGGCCATGGCTGCTTCCTGAACCCACTTCAGTTTAGTAAATCTTGTTTCTTTTTCTAGTGGCATGTTCATCATCAAATTGTGGCATGCATTTTCGCATCATATGAGGCTAGCAACATGAAAACTTAATACTCTTAAAATTTTGACTAGGCCTGGATAGATCAAGAGTAGAAACAATATAAGTATATTTGACTTTAAAGAATCATCTGAGAAAAAGAGGAAGAAGAGTCTAAGGACAGCAGTTGGGATGAAAACCCAAAACAGGGGTTGTGGCCTTCAGAAAAACTAAAGAATAAGAAAACCACAAACCACCCCAATTTAACTTTTGTTAAGTGGTAACTGCACACATTGCAATATGATTAAAATACCCCTGATAAGTGATAACATAACAGGGAACACACCAGAAAACACAAGGGAAAAGACTAAAAGAAAAGACTCCCCACAGCCACTCCCAATCAAGTTTTGCCATATCGGATATCGGCTTCGTCTTAAAGGGGTTGGAGAGAAGAGATCTTGGTAAAATCTGGAGATACTGGGATGTAAAAAATAGATATACATGTGTACATCATGTATGATAACAAAACAATCATTTATGAGAAGAAAACAGGTAATTGGATGCACTGATAACCATCATTAGCACAATAGTTCTACAATGTTTTGCCAATTGGCACACAGAACATTGAATAGACTAAAAATTGACAGATGAGACCAAGGTAAGAGACTATGTAATGACCTAAAAGAAAGATGTCCTAGTCCTAGACAACAGTGCCATAACTGGACAGCCTTCATATGACTGGCAACTGGATTAGTAGTACAAGACTGACACATCTTACTCCCCCTAACTTGCAGATAGTAAAGTCTCGTCCCCACAGACACCCAACCAAGGTTTGCCATCTTGGATTTTGGCTTCGTCTCAAAGGGGTTGGAGAGAAGAGATCTCGGTAAAATCTTGAATATTGGAATGTGAAAATAAGATATACACATATATATTATGTATGATAACAAAATAACCATTTATGAAGAAGAAGAACTGATAGCCATCATTAGTACGTCACATCAACTCTAATCCTCCCGACAAGAAACAATAATGAAGTAGGAAGCCAAGAACCAACAGAAATGAGAAATAAATATTTAAAAAATAATGCAGGACTTAAGGAGAATTAGAAATGAAATCCAAAGCATTAACAAGAAATAACAGAAACTTAACAAATAGAAATAACAAGAATTAATAGCAATAAGCAATTAAGTTGGAAACTACCAATCAGTAGAAATTAAACAGAAATGAATTAAGTAGGAACAGGGAATAAAATAATCAAAATACTAAACCCACAGGAATTGGCTCTCAAAGAAATTAAATGCAAAAAAAATCAGTTTCTTTTCAGCTTTTCAATTGACTCCCATAGAAATCAAAATTAAGCAGAAATAATCGACACAATCAGAAATTCATAATGAAATGGTAAAAACCCAAAGCAGCTATTACCAAGAAGAATTAACAGAAATTAAATTCTTAAATATTCAGAAATCACAATAAATAAATAACAGCAGCAATTCAACAGAAGTTAACAGGAATCAGAATTAACATGAAGCAGAAATTAAGCAATTTTTTTATTTTTTTTCAGAAAACCAAAAATTTTCAATTTTCCACAGAATCACAAAACCAATGACAATAGTTAGTGGTTATTTAGCTAAAACATATGTCGTTAGTTTATTTGGAACAAGAAACAAGGATTTAAAAGAATTAGAAGTCCATAAAATTGATAAGAATCAATAGGAATAAAAATTAATGCCTAAAGAACTCATAGGAATTAAATATTAGCAAGTAAGCATTCAACAGTTCTTAAAAAATTCACAAAAAACAGAAGTAAAAAGTAAAAACCAAACAAGAATTATGTATTTCATTTTTAAATTCAACATAAGGCCATAGCAAGAGTAAAGAAACATATGTTTTTGTTTTAACTTAAAGCCACATAAAAACTTAAAGCCCCTAATTAAGGAATGTTTAAATGCCATTGGATAGTCACACTTAGTGTAATTAAGTCCTGGTACCTGGGGAGTTGGGAGGAATTGGGAAGTCCTCACACTTAAAACACCCTAATTAAATAACAATTCATGGGACATGAGTACTAGGGCTTGTGAAATCCTCACACTTAAAGATCTTAATTAAAGAACAATTAATGGAACAGGATTCCTGAGGACTCATGAAGTCCTTACACAAAGATTAAACACTAATTAAATATAATAATTAATGGGACAGAAGTCCAGGACATGGGGAGTCGGGAGGGACTTGGAAAGTCCTCACACACAAACCCTCTACTTAAATAATAGTTAATGAGAGAGGACGCCAGGGACTCTTGCAGGGTTGGGGCAATAAGACAATACAGGAAAGGTCCTAAAGGCATTAAAAAGAAGAAAGAGAAGTACTCTAGGTCCTCTTGGCTTGCCTTGAGATGGCTCTCTCGGGGATGTTGGATCCCGTAAAATTATAATTGGCATCCAAATGGGAATGCCGGAAAATATTCATAATTGATCCAATATTTACTTAAGTGATATTGGGTCTCGGTCTTTTATTAAGTCGAGAGAAAGCTTATTACAAAGGTCGGTTTCAAATTCTTCGACAGAGTACAAATGCTTCGAAGAAGAAGATAATTTCGAGTTCTTCGACGGTACGAAGTCAACGAGACCGAGGTTTCGAAGAAGAATACAACTCCAAATCCACTTGCAAGGGGAAGCACCGAACACTTGCAAGACAAAATACAAACAACTATTCGTTGAAAGGACACCGAGAAATGAAGCTCAAGTCCTCTCGTCACAAGAAGCACGAAGAGTATAACCCCCCAAAGAAACCCAGAGGTTATATTATAGGGAAGCTAAGGAGGTGCAACTATCCAGTAAATGGACACAATAAATCTCGATCTCACATTAGGCGAGTTTTAAGTTAAACATACTAGCACGCCCACAAGCAAAAATAATAATAATAATAATAAAGTAAAAATGATAAATTTTTTCGCATCCAAAAGGGGACTTCTATTCTTGGGAGCCAAGGAGAGGAAGGCCCCTCCAGGTAGGGAAGCCCATACTTGGAGGGACCTCCCTCCGGGTAAGAGATTTCCTACTCGGAGGGAGATCCCTCCGGGTAGTCTACTAAGACGGACTCCTCCTTCGGGTAGATCTCTCTCGGTCTCTCCTCCCTCTCTCTCAAATGGGGATAAACCCCTATAAATTCCCCAATCAACAGAGGCCCTAAGGTCGGAGATTTTGGAGAAAAATCTTGAAAAGAAAGAAAGAGAAAGAAGGATCGAAGTTTTGCTCGTGCTCGGCATGCCAAGGTCGTCTCTGACTAAGCAAATATGTATATACTGTATACCCCCCCCCCACCCCATGTTGAGCTGGACTCCATGGGAGGTGAGATTTAAATCTTCATATTTATATCTCCGTGTTGAGTTGAACTCCATGGAGATTATATATATATATATATATATATAAAGTGTTTATATTTCCATGTTGAGCTGAACTCCATGGAGATAAAAATATATATATTAAGTGTTTGTATCCTCATGTTGAGCTGGACTCCATAGAGATAAAAACATAGATATTAAGTGTTTATATCTCCATGTTGAGCTGGACTCTATAGAGATAAAAATATATATATATTAAGTGTTTGTATCCTCATGTTGAGCTCGACTCGATGAGGATGAAAATGTTCGTATGTTCATATGTGTGTGCCTCTATAAGGAGACTCTGCCCATGCGGAGATTCTGTCAGAGGCATGATCATATGTTCGTTATGTGTTTATATACGTTGTCTCTAATCAGAAATTCCATCTATGCGGAAGCTCTCCTAGAGACACGACTTGTTCAAACAATAATAAATTCCCGAGTTCTTGCCTATTTTTTCTATCAAACATGCATGTTAAACTCACGAATGGAGTCCATGCCCTTTCAAAAAAAAAAGTTTATTTTCGTCTGATAAAACAAATTTATTCATGTCTTTGTTTCTGTAAAATATAAACCTCGACTTACCATCAAGGGTGTTCGGATTCAATCCGACGTAAATTAACATCGACTCCGGTCGATGGAGAAGAGGGTCCAATACACGAAACCCAAATCGGTTGATAACGTAAATACGCAGAATAAATATATTAAATAGAGGTGCAACTGTCCAGTAAATGGACACAATAAATCTTGATCTCGCATTAGGCGAGTTTTAAGTTAAACAAACTGGCACGCCCACAAGCAATAATAATAATAATAAAGTAAAAATGAGATAATTTTCTGCGTCCAACAGGGGACTTCGGTTCTTGGGACCTTCCCAAGACCACCAAGATTGTCTCAAGATTGGAAACCATGCTCCCAATCATTTGCTTGATCTTCAAATCCTGAAATACACTGTGATTAGGAAAAAAGTTATTGGGCAATTTAGGGACTTGGAACGCTACTAACAGACAGAAGGTTTATAGAAAGTGTAGGAACATGAAAAGTAGAAGTCAAGGAGAGGCAATTATCAATCTGAATGTTACCCTAGCTAGCAATTGTAGCATTAATACCATCTGCTACCATAACTTTGTCCTAACCAGCAGAAAGGGAATAAGTAGGGAAGATTCTAGAGTTACTAGTCATGTGATCAGTAGCTCTAGAATCAATAATCCAGAAAGTACGAAAGGCCTGAAATGCAGCACTAAGTGCCATTGCACTAGTACTAGACTTACCACAGCAGCAGAGACAAGAGCAGTAGTATCTAGGCGAGCAAGTCTTTTCTAGATTAGCAATATCTGAAGAGGAGAGGCCCTTTAGCCCTGGAACAGAACCATCTGATGATCATCCCTCAATAGAAGAAGTTTAGGTGGTTGTTGCATTTCCCATAAGCTGTGGTTTGCCTTTCTTCGGCTTGCTGGATTTTTATCGGGGTACACCTCCCAACAAGAATCAATTGAATGAGTTGTTTTGTCATAGTGATCACACTTTTCACATGTATTTACCCTCTTCCTCAGATATACCACTAGAGACCTTTTTTGCTTTAAATGCATTGCTAACAAGAGTTGAATGATCAAAACCACCCTGTGTGCTAGTGACTAAGACATCTCCAAGCTTTGCCTCCTGTTGAACGCGGAAAATAAATATGACATTTCATTTGACTTGATTTTCGTTTTTGTGTTGCGGGGCGTGCCAGTCTATCAGTCAAACAAAAATTGTAATCCGCTCGATGAGGAAAAAATTTATGTCCATTTATTGGACAAGTGCGCCTATTGTTGTTTTTAATACATTTGTTCCGCATATTTATTTTATCAGGCGATTAGGGTTTCGTGTACTGGACCCTTTCTCCGACTGAAATCGATGTTAATTACATTGGATTGAATTCGAACACCCTGGATAGTAAAGTCGAGGTTTAAATTTTGTAGAAAAACAAAGATGCGATGAATTTATTTTATCGGACAAAATAGACTTTTAAAAAGGGGCATGGACTCCATTTGTGAGTTTACAATGCACTTTTGATAGGACAAATGGGCATAAACCCGAGAATTTATTTAACATTTGAACAAGTCGTGTCTTGAGCAGAGTTTCTGTATAGGCAAAGTTTCCGCACAAAGGCATGAAACGAACATACGTGATGAGCATATGGTCGTACTTTGAACAGAATCTCCGCATGGATAGAGTTTCCCCATAAAAATACGCACATATGAACATTTATGGTGAACATATAAGTATGCCTTGGGCAGAGTCCCCGCTTCGACAGAGTCTCCTTACGAAGGCATGCATATATAAACACACAAACATGTTTAAATAATTTTTACCCATAGAGACTCGCTCAACATGGAAAATATTTAAACAATGGGAACACATGGTCATATTTGAATATTTTAAATCCATGGAGACTGTTGAACCCGAAAAAATGACGGGATTTAAACAAAGATCGGGCAATAAACTCGCTCGGAAAAGTGCAAGATTTCGGAAGAAATCCCCGAACTCGTCTATTTCGAACACCTGAGATAAACGGGTTCAAATGCATTTCTATTCTGATTTAATTGGGATAATATTTTAATTGTGATAATTGGCAACGCGACAAACCGAGCCATACCCCTCAACCGGCAAGGTCAATATCAGTCCAAGTCCGACGTGATACACGCGTCGTGCACGTGTCTGGGTGATAAAGCAACCTGATGTTCGAAGACGGAAGCAAACGGGGCTTCAAACGGCGTCAAACGGGCAAGAAAGAGCCGGAGGGCCCACCTTTATACCTTTGGCCAGACAAACCACCCCCCGCGGGGTGGTTCTTGCGCAAAACACCCCCCACGAGGGTGTTTGGGTGCTGAACCACCCCCTGCAGGGTGGTTCCTACACCAGACAACCCTCTGTGAGGTGGTTCCCGCGCAGGGCCCCCCTGCAGGATGGGTTCTACGCAAGAACCCCCTGTGGGGTGGTTCCGGCGCCAGACCACCCCTGCGGGGTGGTTCCTGCGCAGGGACCCCCCCAGTGGTTCCTGTGCAGAACACCCCTCGCGGGAGTGTTCTGGCACAGGAACCCCCTGCAGGGGGTTTCCCCCTGTCGTTGGGCCCTGCAGGGGCTTCCCCTGTCGCACCCCCCCCCCCCCCACAGGGGGTTTTAACGCCAAAGCCCCAAGGGGCCGCAGGGCACCACTTTGGCCCCTCAAATCCCTATAAATAGGGGGTAAAGCCCATAAAGAAGGGGATCTTTTGGAGCTTGTTTGAACTTGAGAGCTGAGACCTTTTCTGCTGGAAAGTTGCATGAAAAGGGGAGAAGAGGGAGAAAGGTACCTCTTGCTGCCTTTCGTACGCAGGCGGTGAATCGTCCTCAGCCCGTGCTCTGGTGAAAGACTGTTGGCGAAAAGAAAGCACTGCAGGTCTATATATATATATTGACCGTGCTCCTTTTGTAAATAAGACCTTCTGTGTTTTCAAATAACACATGTGAAGGCATGACTCATCTTTGTAAACACTTGATGGAGGCACATACACCCCATTAAGGACATATATGCAAATGTGACAAAATATTTGAGGATAATTATGGATGTCTAAAATATCATTTATAACCTCTAAATTTCGACAAGGTCTTTCAATAAATGTATTGTATCATAGGTCTTTGAGTTTTTACTCGATGTAAATGAAACACTGACTCCGGTCGGTGGAAAATGGTCTAGTACACTATCACTCCAATCGCCTGATAAAACAGACGCGCGCGGAACATATATGTGTATATACATACAAATATTTGAGGGTTTAGGGCCCATAACCCTATACACCTCGTAAATGTCAAATTTTGCCTGTTTATTTTAAACAGTATGGCACGCCCATGCATAGATACACATGCACCGATATATTTTTCCTACAAAATAGATTATATATATATATATATATATATATATCCCCGCACATACATATATCTTTTTTGCGTTCCACAGAGACTTGCTCAACATGGAAAATAAACACAAACATGTTTAAATATTTTAAACCCATGGAGACTCGCTCAATATGAAAACTATTTAAACAATGGAACACATGAATGTTGAACCCGAAAAAAAATATCGGGATTTAAACAAACATCGGGCGGCACATTCGCCCGAGAAGCCACAAAAAGGTCCAGGCATAAACCACGGCCTCCCCACTCGAACACCTGAGATAAACGGATTCGAGTCCACGTGTCGACCCGGAACGACCTGGAGTATGACGTTCAAAAGTCCAGTCAACAGTGGAAATACACACCCCGGACAGCCGAAACTCGATGTCCGGACTCGCGTTCAAGATCGCGCCTGATGCGGACGGGTTCGGAAAAGTCAAATGCATGTGCTCTCCAAAAATGGAGTCAAACGCACGAGAAACGGTCGAAAACGCACGTCGGGTGCACGTTAAATGCAAGTGGGTGCGCGTGTGCACGTGCGTGGTACGGCCGTCAACCAACAAACAAACTTCAGAAATCCCCAGAGCTCTCCAAGCACGAAATGGCCAAAGCGTGGAAGGCCCAGGACAAGGCGCACCCCCGCCGGTCCGCGCAGGTGCACCCCCGCCGGTTCGTGCAGGGACGCACCCCCGCCGGTCCACGCAGGGCCGCACCCCCGCCGGTTCGCGGGTGCACCCCCGCCGGTCCGCGCGGGGGCGCACCCCCGCCGGTCCGCACGGGGGGCGCACCCACGCCGGTCAGGGGGGGGGGGGGGGCCGCCAGGCCGCACCCCCGCCGGTTCGGCACCCTTGCCGGTCGGGGGGGCCCGCCAGGCAGCACCTCTGCGGTCGAGGGGCCCGCCAGGCAGCACCCCCGCCGGTCCGGGGCCCTGACTAGCGGGTACCCCCGCCCATTCGGCCTCCTGTGCGCCAACCTCCGCAGGTTCGTCCCGCCTCGACGCTCGTGCCGCCAACCTCCGTCGGGCCGTGCACCCCCGCCGGTGCGGCCCCTGAAAATCCTATAAATAGGGGGGCATACCCCCATTGCAAAAGGACACCCGGGCTTCCAAAGGGGGCGAAGCTCTCGCGCGGACCCCCGCCTGAGGGATTTTTCCTCCCCCACGCTGGCGAGATGCTCTCGCGTCCCAGCGAAACCTGAGGCCATCTGGCGCTCGAGAATTCTCTCGCGCAGATCCTCAGGAGAAGTCCCCCTCCTTTGGGAGGGAGGGGACCTGTTGGTTCTCCGCATGAAGACCCCAATGCGGGACCCAATTTGTGTAAAATTACACAAAGGCCCCCCTGGGGAGGAGAAGATTTGTGCATGCGTGTGAAATTGCACATATGTCCCGTACACGGGTCCAAGCTTCTGTGAAAATGCACAAAGCCCCCAGGGATATAAAATTTTTGCATGTGTACATCAAAAGTACACATACTTCTGCCAGCCAGAAATTTGCAGGAATACCCCTGCTTCTGAGAAAATTGCAGCTTATGTACCAGAACATCAGAGAGGCGGAGGAGAAGGACAAGGGCATGGACAAGGGGGATATGAAGGACAACAACATCATGCAGCCTATGAGTGGCCACCTTGGGAGCCAAACTATAGTTCAGGGTCTACTCATATACCTACATTTCAGCCTCCCATTTTACCGTACTCAGATATTAGTAGCTCACCTCTTGGAGTACAAGGAGGATGGGGACCTGGCCTTCACAAGAACAAGAGCATAGTGAAGCAACAAGTACATACAAACCGCTTGGCATATAGTGTCCAGCTCCATCACAATCTGGAGAAAGCTCAAGTCAACAATTTACACCAAGAGGGATTCAAATGGGTATGCATGATTTAGCAAATTTCCTCTTTGGTTATAGCTACCAAAACCCAAATGATGGTGACTCATCTATGTCTGGAAGTGGATGGAAAGATTATTAGTCTTCTATCAAATGTAAGTTACATGTACAATGTCTTAAATTTCATGTTTCTTGTACTATGAATGCATGTATAATTGATTTTTGATACAAATATTAGTTCTTTCAATTTATCAGATTTTTTTCTCATTTTTTCTGTTTTTTCCTGAATTTTCCTACATTTTTTTCCAAACAAAAAACATTTTATAGTCTGGCCGATCTAGGATCGGCCAGACTTCCCTTGGATCGATGGGATCTTGCGATCCGATCCGATCCAAGATCGGATCGACTAGGCTCGATCCCGATCCCGATCTCGATCCTGCCTTCCATGCCAACGTCAGGAAGAGACTCACAAGTTCTCCGTCTGCG
Organism: Colocasia esculenta; assembly: GCA_014218235.1. NCBI lineage: Eukaryota > Viridiplantae > Streptophyta > Magnoliopsida > Alismatales > Araceae > Colocasia > Colocasia esculenta. The sequence goes on from JACBKR010001014.1 coordinate 29,397, forward strand.
TTCCTGTTTGTGAAGCCTTCGCTCTCGCGCGTACGCCGGGCCCCTCCGCGCTCCGTTCGTGTTACGAGCCGTGTGAAGACAAGACTTCGCTGGTAACTCCGCAGGTCAATATATAAGACCCGATATTCGCACATAAGTCCTCCGGTGTTTTAAAATAACACACGTAGAGGCATATTGTACAAACGCCTAATGGAGGTATAAACACCCCGTTGCAGACGTAAATACAAATGTCATGCCATGTAAACGCCCAATGGAGGTACAAACACCCCGTTGAGGACGTAAAAGCAAATTAATTGTAATGTAAACACCCAATGGAGGCACAAACACCCCATTAAGGACGAAAATGCAAATGTCATAAATACATTTGAGGACTTGTGGAAATATACTTGTCGCCTATTTCCTTAAATTCTGGCATAAGGTCTTTTAACAAACATATCGCATCGAAGGTATTCGAGTTTTTACTCGATGTAAATGAAACACCGGCTCCGACCGGTGGGGAACGGTCTAGTACACGACCACTCCAATCGCTTGAAAATACAGACGCGCGCGGAAAAAATAAAATAAAATATTTGAGGGTTATAGGGTTTACACCCAATGCACCTCACACAAAATAAATCTCTCTGTCTGTTTCTTGCAAACAGTCTAGCACGCCCGAAACGCAACTCCAAGACGCATGTCCATGCGTCAAAATCCGGAGGAGAAAAAAATATAAAATATATGTGAAAAAAATTCCGCGTTCCACAGTCTGGCACGCCCGAAAGAAATCCGGAGAAGGAGAAAAAAATATAAAATATATGTGAAAAAAAAATTTCGCGTTCCACATTACCCAATGTAAACTTTTATAAGAGGTAACTGCCCACATTAAAATATTACTAAAATACTCCTGATAACATAACAGGGGATGCACCAGAAAACACAAGGGAAAAAACTAAAGGAAAATACTAAAGTGCCCTAATCTTCTTCGCTCTTATAGACTTGAATCAATGTCTCACACCGGCTATTACTTATTCAGAATATACTCTGAACTATGGGAAATTTGCCAAAGAAGTTCACAGACAATTATGTAAGAATGGGCAATTCAATAATTTACAGTATGTGCTTAAAAGTTCTCCAGTAAGCATGACTGACTTAGAGTCCATTTTGGTTACTGTAAAATATACTTGTACTGCAAACATATTCCAAGGGATAAACTTTATAAAGAAAACAAGAAACAAATTGATGCGGGACAGAGTGGGGGACAGCGGAGGAAAAGGGAGAGGTAGCCGGAGTCTCATTGGAGAGGGGATAGAAGGTGGGGGTGTAGGCTTCGCGCCCTCCCTTCACAGGGACCACCTTGGGGTGGAGCTTCTTCTCAAAGCTCCTTCTTCTCCATCGCAGAGAACAAACAAGACTGCAATTTCTTCTCAATTAATCAATAATCAACTAACTCAAAATAGAGCCATACATGTGTTTATATAGGTTTGGGCTATTCCCAATCCTAATGGACTTCAAATTAAAGATAGACTTATATCCCTAATAAGACTTATCATATTAGAAACCCAAAGAAAGAAAAATACAGAATCCTACCCAAATTGGACTTGACTCAAATAAAGAAATAAAAATTACACAATAAAAAACTAATTGGACTCTAATATGACCCTTTTGGACAATTTTACCCTTAGACTTAAAAATAGTGCGAAAATTGCACCAAAAATTACAGAAAAATAAAAAATCTCCAAATGGGCCAAACCAAGTATGTAGCTTCTCGCTCCCCATCACAAATTCTTCATTTGGTGCTCATGAAATCATTTTCTTGATAATATTTCTTTCTTTGTTTATTTCTTTTCATTGCTAACCCTCAGAAGCCACCACCAATACGCACCAACCACTCCCATGGATAAAGGGGCATGTAGAATGGATAGGAGTAGTTTGCACAAGTTTGTTATCATAAACTCCATTAAAACTCCCCCTAGAAAATGGCAAAGACCAGCCACACAGGTGCCGAAATAAGGATTTCCAATTGGCAGTTGTATGGGCTTTTTGTGGGTGGCCAAATAGCCAATTCAATTGAGTTTTCCCTAAAGATCTCCACATATGGGATGCTTTAAAACACCCAAACAAACCCTGAGTAACTTGCAACATGGAAATCCTGGTCCCATCAGAGAGGTATGTGTATGACCACACATATGGAGAGATTTGGAGTCAAGACTATTTCCACAGGGTTGTTGCACACCCAGGCACTGCTAAAATAATGCTGAATGAATGCGAAGAGCCAAGGTTCACTGGGCGGGTCAATTCTGATCCAATTTGGTCCAGGAACAGCTGACATGAATCTGCTTTAAATGAGAAAATATGATCCCTCCTTTAAATCAAAGGATAAAATGAGGATCAAGTTGAAACATCTGTACTTTTGGGGGGTAAGGTTTTGTTTATTTGGATAAGTGAAAGGGGTTTTGGAGTCTTGGTTCTAAATCAGATGATCCTAAGCCATTCCTAATCCAGGAAGGATCAAGCCCAGATAATCCCAAAATCATTCCTAATTCAGGAAGGATCAAGCCCAGATAATCCCAAAATCCTGACCTGATTCTGAAATCCTTGATCTAAAGTAGTTTGAGTTTTTTGGTCCAATTTTAATAATCTCTTGCAATCAACAACCTCAACTTGAATTAGTAAGTATCAATAATGTCTTCAAATAAGACTGGCTGTTTATGCATATCCAGTTTGCACCACATTATGATAAGCAAATTATGTTAGTTAAACTTTAGTACTTCAGTGGTGTCAGGTGTGTGTGTTTTTTTGGAAAGTGGATAGTACCACTAGTATATTAATGAAAATGGAATGCAAAAGTATACGCAAAATGCACTAAATGACAACTCCCCAACACCTGCACAATGGAATGCCACACCTGAGAGCACACAGAGTAAGAGGAAGCCCCAACTAAGATATTGGGAACTTGCCAATCTTACAACCCAACAAGCAGGTCCTGTCCACAGAGACCTATCCTTGAAATTCACTCCTACCAGTCACAGATTTACAGAACACAAGTAAACAAATATCAAACAAAATGTACCTTTAAGAACACAGGACGGGCGAAGCAAAGACGAGGAAGTACTGGGCCCATTATACGAAAAACAACCCTCAACATTGCAATTGAAGAAATTGGACGAAGATTCTTAATGATGGTGTGAGTCGTTTCCAGCCACTCATGTGGAAGATTGCTAAACAAGGAATGCAGAAGGGCAACTATATTACCTGACCAAGAAAAAAAAGGAAAAAGGGCATTAATGAAATAAACACTTCAGGAGGAATATCCATAGCATGACAAAGGAAGCATAAGTATCTAAAGGCACTAATTGAGAGTTAAATGATGGTTACCAATAATAATCACATGGACCAGACGCATAGCTCTTGTTCTTTATCATTTAAATGCCCCTAAATAAATCTATCACAACCAAGACAGACTGGGCAAATGTGGTTTGTATATTATTTATGGGACAGGATACAAGATTTTCTTGATGGCTTGTATGTTATTTATGGGACTGGGACACAAGATTTTCATGATGGTTTGTGTTTTACTTATGGGACTGGGAAAATGTGGTATGTATATTATTTATTCAGGTTTACTAAATACCAAAAACTTGGTTTCTCCCTTCTTTGAGTCTACCCAGTTGAAAATGCTCCCAAGGCCAGCAGGTCACTCTCACTCTGGCATTGCACCAGAAGTGCTCGCTGCTCTAATAAAGGAAAGCGAAATCAACCGATCTGGATCTGAATTGGCCAATTCCTGGTGGGATCGCACCATGGCGATCTGATTCCATGGTGGGAGAGGACCAGATCATTAGAGTTATGGCTGATAGACCCGGATCTCCCGATTCTGGGCCTATCCAGCGGATTTGTTCCTTTTTTCTCAGTCTGATTCCCTTCTTTTTTATTCATTCTTCTTCTCATGGGCAAGACAAAAAAGGGCGAAGTGAAAGGAGAGAATGGGGAAAAAGAAAAAGGGGAAAGGGGGGTTTGCATGATGGGAAAGTAGATGAAAGAATATTTTTTTCTTGAGGAAGAGGAGTTGCATGGGGAAGTGAAAAAGAGAGGAGGGGGGGCTGTATGGGAAAGTGAAGGGGAAGATTTTTCTTTTGTTCTTTCACTTATGGGGAATTGGAAAAAGGGGAGGGAGCTATCATGGGGAAAGGGGGTTCTTCCCTTTTTCTTTCACTACCTATTCTTTTTCCTGATTTCTTTAATTTTCCTTAATTTTTATGATTTCAGTGAATTTTTTCCCCAAAAAATTCTTCCCTTGGAGCAGCCGATCACGATCCTGCCTTCCATGCTGCTCTTCCCCATCTCCCAACAAAGACCAAAGGTGACACGAAAATTTTCTAAAAATATTATCATTTTTTACCAGACATGATAATTAGGTGCCATAAGATTTAAAAGTTATCATAAATCTTTTATAATTCAATTTGTTACCATGAAACTATATAAGAATTCATAAATTAGCCTGGTCCATGACTTTTCAAAACTTGACAATTCTCTGAAGCAGCAGTAACACTAAATACTTTGTGATTGGACCAAAAGGAGTCTTTTAGGCCTAGATATTTCAATATATCATAATTCTTCTACAATTTAATTTGTGATCATGAAATTATAAGAAATTCATAATATAACCAAACACCACATGAACTTCTTGCCTGGACTGTGATATTTCAAAACATAAGATTCTCCCAAGCAGCAGCAACACTTAACTATTTTGTGATTCAACCAATGAGGAGTCGCTCAGGTGTTGTCGATCATGCTATTTTCCCTAATTTACTGACTAACCAGTGAGGAGAGATTCTCGCACTTTTCTCGGCGGGTGTATGCAAGTGTTTTGTCCCTTTATGTAAGAAAATATGTATATGCGTGCATGTATAACCATGTATGGGTGTGCCAGACTGTTTAAAATAAACAGACAAAAAATTAATATTTATGAGGTGCATCGGGTATAACCATAAACCCTCGAGTATTTTATATATTTGTTCCGCGCGCGTCCGTTTTATCAGGCGACTGGGGTGGTCGTGTACTGGACCATTCCCCACCGACCGGAGTCGGTGTTTCATTTACATCGGGTAAAAACCCGAATACCTTTAATACGATACGTTTATTAAAAGACCTTGCCTAAATTAGGAAATTTCAGATGGCATCTTGGATTCCATAAATATCCTCAAACGCATTTTAATGACATTTACATATACGTATGTTGGAACGCGGAATTTTTTCTTTAAATTAAAGCCCCTCCGATGCTTTCGCCTCGGAGGCTTTATATTTTTCACTACGGGCGTGCCAGACTGTTTACAAGAAATAGACAAAGAGTTTTTATTTTATGAGGTGCATTGGGTGTAAACCCTAAAGCCCTCGAATATTTCATTGCATTTCATTTTTTCAGCATGCGCTCGTATTTTCAAGGCGATTGGAGTGGTCGTGTACTGGACCGTTCCACCGACCGAAGTCGGTGTTTCATTTACATCGAATAAAAACTCGAACACCTTCGATGCGATACGTTTGTTAAAAGACCATATGCCGAGATTTAAAGAAATCGATGACGATGTAAATTTCCACAGATATACTCAAATGTATTCATGACATTTACATTTGTGCTCGCAACGGGGGTTTGTGCCTCCGGTGGGCGCTTACAGGTGTCATTTGCATGCACATCGACGACAGGGTGGTTATGCCACCGTCGGACTTTACACAATATGAGGTTACATTTACGCTCATAACGGGGTATTTGTGCCTTGTTGGAACGCGGATTTCTTTTCTTTCGATTTTATATCTAAGAGCCACAGGGAAAGATGAACTTGGTCGCCCCAGAAGGGTTCCCGGTTGATCTCTTCCACTTCTTTTGCGGGCGTCCCAGACTGTTTGCGAGAAACAGACAAAGATTTGTTTTACGAGGGGTATTGGGTGCGAACCCTGATACCCTCGAATTTCATTCATTTATTTTTCGCGTGCATGCGCTCGCGTTCAGGGCGATTGGAGTGGTCGTGTACTGGACCGTTCCCCACCGACCGAAGTCGATGTTCGTTTACATCGAGGATAACACTCGAATACCTTCGAATGCGTAATGTTTGTTAAAAGACCGTATGCCGAGACTTAAAGGAGAAAAGACAGAGACAAGTAAATTTCCACAATTTTATTCAAGCATGCTCATGTCATTTATATTTATGAATTTACATTTACGCCTTTGATGGGGTTGTACCTCCACTGGGCGTATATACAACAAGTCATGTACATAGCGTCGACGACGGGGTATTTGTGCCTCCGTCGAACGTTTACATAGCAATGGCTACATTCGTGTTACCAATGGGGTTGTTTGTGCCTCCACAGGATAAACATGCTCTACGTATGTCTTTTGTGACACCGGAGGACTTAGACATGGGCCTCGACGTATGTCGTTTTATGACACCGGAGGACTTGGGCATGCACCTCGACGTGTGTCGTTTTATGACACCGGAGGACTTAGACATGGCCAACGGGAGTCTTGTAACAACCTGTGGCGTCTCTGTGTGGGCGAACGCAGGAGGGGCTCGACCACGAAGAGGAAGCACCAACGGGTGTCGAAGACCCTTCCCAACACGTGCAGCTATGTAAGCTCTCGCACGGCCTGAAGCGGTGTTCTCGGTGTGCTTTTTTCTGCACGAGACCGGGGGTGTTTCTGGGGCCGAATGGCGTGTCGTCAAATGGGGGTATGCCCCTCTATTTATAGGGCCTCGGAGGATCGAACCGGCGGAGGTGCGCGGCCCGGCGGGGGTGCGCGGGCGCAGGCAACGAGGCAGCACGAGCGTCGAGGCAGCGCGGCAGAGAGGCAGCGACCGGCGGGGGTGCACGCCAAGACCCGGGGTCAGACTGGCGGTGGTGCGCGGCCTGGCGGGGGTGCTTCCCCACGAACCGGCGGGGGGGGGTGCACACCCTGCCTGGACTGGCGGGGGTGCGCACCCCTACTCGAACCGGCGGGGGTGCGGCCCCTCCGCCGAACTGGCGGGGTGTGCGCACCCCGCCGAACCGGTGGGGGTGCGGCCCTCTGCCGAAACGCGCGGGGGTGCGCACCCCGCCGAACCGGCGGGGGTGCATCCCCCGCGGACTGGCGGGGGGCCACCGCCCGGCCCCCTCCTATAAATAGGGGTGGGCCTCCACCTTCTTGGCCATTTCCTCTGCTTCTTTTCGGGAGAGAGCTCCACGGGCCTCCCGTTCCTTGGGTGTTGGTTGACGACAGCGCCGTGCGCGTGCACACATGCATTGCCAGTGCGTCTTCGGCCGTTCCACGTTCGTTTATTATCCCGTTTTCGAGGGGCACGTGCATTTCATTGTCCTCGACGCGTCAGGATCGTGCGCGGCTTTTGAACGAAGGCTCGTTCAACAGATTTGTTGTCTGAGGTGCGCCTTGCTTCGTCCCCGCGATGCTTTGGGCGCGCGCTATATCTTGAACGCGCGACTTGGGTCGTTTCGGGTTTCCCCAGGGTGTATCTTATCGCCGGGGTTTGTTTAAGCCCCTGATATTTTTCGGGCTCAACAAATGCCCCCACGGGATATCCGTCGGAGACGTAGACGACGGCGGGTATCTCGTGGCCCTTCGAAACGCACTGCTTTTCTTTGCATTTGCTTTTTCTCTGCCTTATTGCCACGTTCTTTCTCCTAACGTTTAAACAATTCGTTTGGCAGAGCTGACGATGCCTCGTTCCACCAAACATCGCGGGGAGAGTAGCCGGGCATCACGTCGTTCAGAGGATGATGTGCAGCGAACGGAGGATCCGATGCCGTACTTCACCCTTCCCCGCTGAGGGAGGACGATCCGGAGCGACTCGACAAGGCGTCAAGGTATGCGCTCTCGGGCCTTTGGAGGAGTCGTCGCCGCTTGAGGGTGTCGTGGACATGTGCGGGTGGACCGGATTGAGCGGGGGTCCGCTACCGGAGAGGCGGCGATATCCCGGACACTTTCTGCTGGACGAGCATTTGTTCCCTTTTATCCAGGACTTTGTTCCGGTCAACTGGGAGGGTCCCGACGGACTTCTTATATCCGAGCGAGCTCAGCTGGAGCGGGCTATTCTGGTCGGCCGCGACAGCATGATGGGGACTTGCGGCTTTCACTATCCCAGCTTTCCCATCGACTTCACTGCACAGGCGCATTTTCCAGAGGCGGGCCAACTGGGGCTTTTTAGCGCGGAACCGTTGACCGGGTCAGGGAGCTCATGCTTGCGGAGGGCTTATGGGAAGTGCACGGGCTGCCAAGACCGGTCCTACCTTCACTGGGCGTATCCCGCTACCTTCCGGTCCGAGTTCGTGTCGGGAGGGCTATGACCGGTCGTGTTTCTTGGACTGGATTTTGAGTAAGGAGGCCGCTGGCTGGTATGATCGATGGTCCGTCATTTCGTCGCACCGCTTCCGCTTTGGCGCCACGAAGTGGTTGATGGGCATTCTTTACCATTACCGCCAGCCGCTGGATCAGGTTGGCCTTCTCCATGCTGTTGTCGCCGCTCTTTACAGCTATCAGTGCCATTCCGGCCTTCTGCTGCAGGCCCTGGCGGAGCGGTTCAACCGGAGGTTAATACTTCTGCGTAGCGGACGGGGAGACATGCCTTGATCTTTGGGCTTTGCACAGAATTTCTGGTCTCCCGATCTCTGGCCAGTTTTATGAGGAGGTGTGTTTGAATGACCTCCTTCGGGACCAGTCCACCAGCTCCGAATCTTACGTTCTATCCCACAGCTTCCGTTATTTGATGAAAGTCTGGCGGGATTTAGCCCGGTGTGGTAAAGGTGAATGTCCCAGTGCTTCCAAAGGGACTGTGAGGGTGAGCTGCGATGCTTGGCTCCGCTTTTTCTACACGGGCCTTTCTGCTTTCACAAGGAATTTGCCAGCGAGAGCTACGACCCAACAGACTATTCGCAGTTGTCAGTCACCCTAGAGGACAACGTGAAGTATCTCTACGCGCCTCAGGGTCGTGGCTGAATCCGAGGCAGCTTTCAGACGGACTTATTTGGCAGCGTACCTGGTGTACTGGTTGAATACCTTCATGTCCTATTTGGGGAGGAGGGAAACATCAGGCTGGAGGTATTTATCCGGCTTGTTCCTTGGCTAGCGGTGTGCGGCTTGCTCTGGCCCCGGCGACACTGGCTAATATTTCCATGGCTTGGGAGATTTGACGGCGAGCCCTTCCCCTCGGGATAGAAGTATCGTCCTACCGACGCACTACTTGAGCGCCTGGGCTGTCTTCTCTTGCCGAGCTATGCCACAATGTCAGCCTGGAGAATCCCTCCATGCGCTGTGGACACAAAAAAAAAAAAAAAAATTGCCTATTCCCCATTCCAGAAATTCCCCTCCCTTAACCGATGGAAGCACCATCGGTTGGGGGTTTTTCCTTAAACCGATGGGGCTACCATCGGTTAAGGGGGTTCTCTCCCCCAACCGATGGTACTACCATCGGTAGAGGGGAATTCCCCTCTAACCGATGGGAGTCCCATCGGTTAAGAGGATCTCCCTTAGAATCCCCTAACCGATGGGACTGCCATCGGTTAAGGGGATTCTCCCTTTAACCGATGGGAGTTCCATCGGTTGAGGGGAAATTCCCCTCTAACCGATGGAACCACCATCGGTTAAGGGGAATTCCCTTTAAAAAAAAAGAGAAAAACCCCAATCGATGGTACTACCATCGGTTAAGGGGGTTTTTGGGACTACCATCGTGGAGGGAGGGGGTTTTAACCCTCTAACCGATGGTACCCCCATCGGTTAAAGGGAATTTTCCCTCTAAACGATGGGACTCCCATCGGTTGAGGGGTTTTAACCCTCTAACCGATGGGACTCCCATCGGTTAAAGGGAGCCCCACTCCCACGCATGTAAGGGGGGGCCTTCCTATAAAAGGCACCCCCATCCCCCCATTCTTGGAGGGCGAACCCCCCCATAAGAAGCTACAGCCCTCTCTCAAAGTGCTGTCCCCCATTTTCTGAAATCCCGAAAGAAAGAAAAAATCCCAAATTCTCAAAGCTTCCGATCTCCTCCTCAAGCTCCCCTCTTGTGTGAAAGTACCGGCCCCCCTTCCTTGTCCGAGCAAAGTGAGAAATCGAGAGATCATCTTCATACGGCAGCGGTAATTCTCTCTTCTTAAGTCCGTAATAACGGCACCGGCCCCCATGGGCTATAGGGTTTAAATACCGTCCCTACGTGGACACGTGGTATTTAAATACCTTTGTAATTCATGCTCTGAATGCTACGCATCCAGACGCATATGTGACACCTCCCATCGAGTGCTAAGTCTCTGGGATGGTGTGTTTGTGTTTATATGTATGTGTTTCCTAGGGGAGACTCTGCCCAAGTGGAGATTCTACCCGAAGACATACTCGTATATTCGCAAATTTGTGTTTTTATGTATATGTTCCCTAGGGGAAACTCTGTCCAAGTGGAGATTCCGACTAAGGGCATATCCATAAACCTCAAATTTGCACTTATACATATATGCTTTCTCGGGAGGAAACTCTGCCCATGACAAAGTTCCTTCTGAAGAAATGTCCATGTAACCATAGACTCGTATTTATATGCATAGTTTCTTAGAGGAGACTCTGCCCAAGCGGAGATTCTGCCCAAGAACATACTCGTATATTCGCAAATTTGCATTCATATGTATATGTTCCCTAAAGGAAGCTCTGCCCGAGCAGAGACCCCTTTCCCAGAATAAACTCTGGGGAGCTCCCGCCCAGCGGGGTTATAGCTCGAGAATATATCCATAAAAATGGCAATTTTGCGCCTATACATATATGTTCCTTGGCAGAACCTCCATTTGAGTAGAATCTCTATTCAAGAACATATTCATATAATTACGAATCCGCACTTATGTGCATATGTTTCCTAGAGGAAACTCTGCCTAAGCAGGAATTCTGCCCAAAAACAGACTCAGATGTCTACAACTCCACATTTGTATGCAAAAAAAATAAAGGAAGCTCTACCTAAGTGAAAATTCTGCAAAAAAATATATGCATACACCCATGAAAAATCATGATTATATGAATATATTTCTAAAAGAAAAGAGAAAAGAGAAACTCTGGCCGAGCCGAAATTCTGCCGGAAATATATCCATATATTCACAGAAGAGTTGTACCCATGTGGGGAGTTTCTCGGGGAGAAACTCCGCTTTGACAAGGACCCTCACAAGAAATATATCCATATGTCTGCAAGGTCATGTCCATGCAAATAAAAAGAAGAAAGAAGCTCTCTTCAAAGAGAGGCTTTGCCCCAAATATATAATATATATATATATATATATATATATATGCCATGAAACTTCATAATCTATAATCAAAGTCATACTATAAATTTGCCACAACTGTGCCCATGTGGAAGCATGCCCAAGTTCTCAATACACCCAAAGCCCAGAAATAGTCTGCGCGGTGTGTATACCCATTCCAATGAAATTTCAAATCAAACAACACATTTTAAACCTCAAACGGGTCTACGAATATATACCCGTTCCATTTTCAAATCATATTTCACACCCAAAGAAAAGAGGAAGTCATACCATTTCATACCATTCAAAATGAAACAAACTCGAGCATTTTCAAAGAATAAAATGCATTTTCAATAAAAAAGGGAAAACATCATGTTAGGACTTTCTAAATTCTTTCATATGTCCTCATCTTGCTATGAATGGTATTCGGGTTAAAGCTAATATTAATAATACCAAGGACTTTTAACTCGATGTAAATGTAACATCGATTCCGATCGATGGAGGCAGAGGGCCAGCACACGCTACCCTGATCGTCTGTTGATGAAAAGAACGGAATCAAAGAAGTTCAGATTAAAATTGGCGCACCCGTCCGTTCCTCGGACACCAATACCTGTCCGTTTCTCGGACACCAAAACTCCCTCCGCATCGCGCGGACTTTTTCTCCTGTCTACTAGACAGATTGGCACGCCCCGCAAATACCAAAATCCAAAATATGTGAAATGAATGAATACCTTGAACCAAAACAAATGAAATGAAACGAATAAATAAAATTGAGTGAAGAAAATCCCGTGTCCACAGCCGCTCCTCTTCATGTTCCGGAATCGTCCGGAACAGGCACACCAGCGACAATTAGACGAGGCGCGCCGACGACTTTCCTTTGTGCCATCGGTGGGGAAGTCGGGACTTGACCACGCTTGCTGCTCACGCGATTTCCGCCCTTATGCCGAGGAGAGCAGGGGAGGGTGAATTTATCGCCTCCCTCATAGTTCCGCGCCGAGTGTATCTTTCCGCAAGGAGTGGGTCTGTGTATTCGCCCCAGCGTTTTGCTATTCCGCAAAGGGGGGTCATTGTTTATGGAGCCATACTTCCCACACCGCTTCGCGCGCAACTTGGGTACGATCAGGCTGTACCTCCAAATGCGATTTTGCACTCCCCGACAGGACGTACAGGGCTTGGACCGGCATCTTGTGGCTCTAGCTGGTGGTTTTTTTCATCAGACGCGACCCGTCTTAGGAGCTTTTTATCCCTGAGCAGCAGCGGGATGGTCGCGTGGATATACTGTATGCCGGTGGTGGACCCGGCATAGTATGGCGTTCCGGGAACACCGCCGATGTGGTGAAGGCAGCGGAGGGTGCCTACTTGTCCCGAGCGGGCGCCTCCATCTCTTCGATCGCGTCGAAGTTCATCCGACGGGAGTTCCCAGAGCTTGCTGGGAAGGTCTCGACTGTGGGCCGCCGCAGAGCGAAGGCGCAGGTTACCGACCCGATGGATCGCAAAGCTCGCGCAGAAGCTTTAGAGCCCTTGGTACGTCCCGAGGGCAGTTCGGCGACTTCTCGGGGCAGCGGAGAGCCTCCCCTTGTCTACTTTTGGTGGCGCCACTTCTTGCTGACTGTGGGTACCAAGTAGACACGGCACTTTCTGCCTTTATTCCTCATGACGTGTCGGGAGCTTGGGAGCATGGATGGCAAAGTCGGCCGACTCTGAGTCGGGTCGGCCCTGGCGACCGACTCTGGGGGGAACACGACCCACCCACGGGATGGTTTACAAAGTCCACTATCCGACTCAGGCCGATCGGCCCGACTCAGGCCGACTCTGGCCGACTCAGGGTCGGACGGCTGGGGCCGACCCAGCCACCCGACCCGACTCTGCCATCCATGCTGGGAGCGACATCTCTGCCATTCAATTGCTCGCGTCGGCCCGAGGGAATTATTAGTTGGATCGAGAACGGGACCACCTTGCAGCATTTTGGGATGCTATTGTCGAGGCGGGAAAGGTTGTGAAGGTCCCTTTCGATCGGGTGGTGCTTCCCCACCCTTTTCCCAGGCGCCAACCGGTACGTTGTTCATTGTTGTTGTTGTCTGTTCGTCTTCTTCTTTTCTCTCTCATCTCCTCCTCCCCCCCCCCCCCCCTTTTTTTGCTAATGGGACTCCTTGTTTCTGGATTGAACAGAGAGCTTTATTCCTCCGGCGGCAATGCCGAAGCCTGACACTTCACGCAGTCGAAAGCGACGTGCGAGCAGGGAAGCCGGCTCCTCGCAGCCGGGCGCTCAGGAGGGGACACCCGAGCCTTCCGCTTCGGTTGGAGGAGGTGAGCCTAGCCTTTTTGTTCCGCCGGCCGGGGGAGTTCGTCCCCTCTTTCCCTTCCTTCCCGATCGGGTACTCATTCTGCTCTCCTTCTTCCTGCAGCTTTGCAAGCTCCGGGGAGCGAAGAGGTGGCTGGGGCACCCCACGCGAGGACCTCACCCCTCCTGCCGAGGACAATTATAATCCCACATTTGATGGACGCCGTCTCCAGACATGACGGGGCTCCCACAGGCGTCTCTATCCGAGCCAGGTGAGCAGCTAGCCAGTGCACATATATACACATATATATATATATACGCCTTTGCCTTCTTTGCCCTGGGTTCGTTGTTATAGGCATGGGCTTGATCATCTGACCACTTCGTCTCCTTCCTCAGGGTATGTGCCGGGGGAAGCGTCCGCTGGCGGGGACACGGCACATCAGGCTGTGTTGACACCCTCACTCCAGGAGATTCATAGTTTATTAGTCTCCGGCCCTGGGGATGAGCTGCCCAGTTTCTCGGACTTTGCCCCAGGACTGCTCGAGGGAGGAACCCTGCCGCGAGCTTTGCACTGCGCCAGTAGGTGTCCATTGGTTTCCCCTCTTAGTTGTTGCATCGCCCTTGCATCTCTTCCTTTTTTCTTTCTGAGGGAGCGATAAGTGACTTTATCTTACTTTTTCAGTGGCAGTCACCTCTCCAGCTATGCTTCCCGTCAGGTCCCCGCGGGAGGAGGGTGAAGTTCTAGAGAGGACAGTTGAGGAAGACGATGGTATGGACTTTTGCCCAAGTGTGGACTTCTTTTACTGCTCACCCCGGATTTCGCCGGACGAAGGGGAATATCCCGCTTGACGCGTGTGCTCATCCTTTTGCAGGTGGCGCGAGATCGTGGCGGAAATGATGGAGATGGGTCCTTTAGTGGCTGTATCTCCTCCGGTCGCGACCCGGGCCAGGGGGGAAGACGCCCCTGTGGCGCCATGACAGTCCACTTCTTCCGGAGCCCCGCGAGTTTTTGGCAGGTATTTCCTCCCCTTCTTTCTTTTTTTTTTTTGTTGTAGCCCCATGTTCCTGCGCCGTGCTGACATTCATTATTTCGACAGCCGCTGGTGGCAATGCGCCACCGCCACCTTTTGCCGCAGCATCACTGTAGGGCTTGCTCCATTCCCGAGCCACGGCGTCTTTTGGCCGAGTGAGCCTCAAAGCATCCAGATGGCGGACAACGGTGGCATATTGGAGACCCTGATGGGGCTTGCGCGGTCTGCCATGGAGGAGAATAGCCCCCCATGCCTTGAGAGGGTGCGGGGGTTCCTTTACAGGAATACCCGCGCCTATCACTTGATGGGCTACCCATGAGACCCCTGGATGGCTGCCGTCGACGCTGTTTGGGACGAGGTGAAGCAGCGATGCCAGGAGGCGACCCGCCTCAAGATCCAGGAGCTCTCAGCAGAGGTTACCCTAGCCGAGCAGAGATTTGAGGCTCTTCGCTCACAGAGAGGGGGCGTGCTTAGCCGCGTCGAGACCTTGAGAGCCGGTTGCGCCCAATGCCATGCTGATATTATTGGCATCCAGCGGACGATTGAGGAGGCCTCGAAGCGTCTTGCCGATCGTCAGGCCGCCTACCGGGCCCTGACCGAGGGGGCGACGGAGGCCGAGGCAGCAGCGACTGCCCTGGAACAGGAGTTCACGGATTTCCAGGCCAGGCTGTCGGCTCTTCAGGCCAGTTTGGCGACTCTCCGGGAGGACCTTCGTAGTTTTCTCTTCTTTCCTTTCCCTTTTTGCTTGTAGCCGATGTGTACATTTCACCAGCTACGCCGGGGCTTGTCTCGGGCTCCTTCATATTTAGTTGAATGACAAACCACAGGTTGCTGCCAATAGTTTTCTCCGACGCTATTGCAACTTCTGTCTGCATTCAGGTGATCTTTTATTTGTCTGGGACTCCCCCCTTTGGGCGCCGTATTTCTGGCACTCTTTGGTATTTGGGATGAGCTTTTGTCGCCAAGGCTTGGCTTGACTTGTCCCATCCCTCCCCCAATTTCTCGGACTGGCGGGTTCTAGCGGTGTCCTTTTCTTTTTGGACTTTGCATTTCTGGCATTCTTCCAGATCTGGTGCAAGATTTCGGGTGCTGGGGCTGGCCTTCTCGGGGCTTTGTCCAGCAACCTGACTTTGATCTTTAGTCGAGAAGACTCGCCTTTTCTGGCTCTACTCCCCGACTAATTTTGTATTTCTTCTTTCTGAGATTTGCCTCATTGGCTTTTCCCAGGCTTGCTCTCGACATCTTCTGCTTGAATTTTGCATTTGTGGCATTCCTCAAGATCTGATGCAGCATTTTGGGTGCTGGGGATGGCTCTTTTCGGCTTTGTCCAGCAACCCAACTTTGATTTGATTTTTTCATCTCTCTTTTTTTCTCTTTTTTTTTTTTTATATACCATCCCAAGCGCCCTTCGGGTTTTCACCGGGGGATGGCCCCTCTAGCTTTTTCCGGTGCGCCCTTTCGGGTTTTCACACCGAGGGGTTACCCATTTTGCCTGAGGCACCCTTACGGTTTCACCTCAGCTGGGTTTCAGGCCTTCTTGCCCTTGATCTTCCCTTTTCAGAGGATGATTAAGTCCGCCGGGACATCTCTATTTTTAGTCCCTTTTTCTTTTCCTTTCTTCTTCTTTTTTTTTTTTTCTTAGGGCCCGGGGCTGGCCCTGGGGCAATTGATCATGGGATCTGCCATTTGGATTTAGCCTACCATTGCGGTTCGCTGGCTAAAGAGTTTTGACTTGACCGACCACGACGGTTTGCTGGTCTAGGAGGGGGATAGCCGACCTTCTTGGGGTTTGCTGGTCAAAAGAATAGCCTACCTTCTTGGGGTTTGCTGGCTAAGGGTTTAGGTTTGACCGACCACGGAGGTTTGCTGGTCAAAAGGAATAGCCTACCTTCTTGGGGTTTGCTGGCTAAGGTTTAGGATTGA